>PVLC010048889.1:0-10637 GCA_004027655.1 Graphiurus murinus | reverse complement strand
ATGCAGAACCAGAGGAGAGAGCAGCTGGATTAGCCACGACCGCTACAGGCCCCACTCTTCCTATCTTTCTGGAGTCCAGGATGTGGGATGTGATTCCACCACATGTTCATTTCCTCAAGAATTGCCTAGGACTTGATAAAAAAAGGTGACTTGAATACTCTTGGACACACCCCAGCCTGTTTCATTACAGTGCCAGTGGTACCAAGGGTGAAGTGACCCGGGCGTACCCTCTTTATTGTGATGTTGCTTTTGGGAGGCCTGTGCTCCTGGCTGATGTGCTTTGGAGTCTGGTCATCCTGGACTGGATGAGACGGCGACACTCATTCTTGCTGCCTGGTTTCCTGTACATATGTCTCAAAATCTAGAGAAAAGCTGGGGACAAGAATTTTCTAGGAAAGAGACACAGACCATGACTAGCCAGAGCTGTTTTTACAAATTTACTCTGGTTTTAACGGTAATGAATTATTTGACATATGTCCTCACCCCAAACTAAGCATCAGAATTTAACACCTTGGATCTTTTTGGATGGAATAAAAAAGATAAACTGGGTGTGGTGGTTTGTACCTGCAATCTCAGTACTTGGGAGGTTGAGAGAGGAGGATCACAGGTTCAAGACTAGCCTCATCAACTTAGCGAGACCCTGTTTCAAAATAAAAAAAATACTTTAAAAAAAAGCAGGGCTGGAGGTGTAGCTTGGAGGTAGAATGCCCTGGGTTCAATCTCTAGTACCAAAAGTGTGTGTGTGTGTGGGGGGGGACAATGAAGAAAATAAAATTAATATTTCAATTCACTTTGCTAAGTGTCCTGCAGAACTTTGGTAAAGATCTCACAGCTTTACCCAGTGATTCAAAATAAATGCTGAGAAAGATGACACTTTAGACTGGTAGCAAAGAAAGAAAGCAAATTGCAGAGAAATGTTTATCATGTGACTGTATGAGTGCAGGTGCTCATAGAAACATTTTAAAAGCATTCTCAGCCAGGCATGGTAGCAGCACACAGCTATAATATCAGTATTTGGGAGGCCAAGATAAAAGGATCGCAGGTTCAAGGCCAGCCTCAGCGACTTAGACTCTCAGCAGTTTAGTGAGACCGTTTCAATATAAAAAATAGTCCTTCATATACAACAGCATACCATTTACATATAATCTCTGGGCATCCTCCCATATACTTTGAGTCATCACTAGATTATTTATAATATCTAATACAGCACCTACATATCACTTCTTTTGCATGGGTTCAATGCAGTACTCAACACACAGAAAATTCAAGTTTTGCTTTGTGGAACTTTCTGATTTTTTTTTCTGTATTTTCCATCCACAGTTGGTTGAATTCTCAGATGCAGAACCAGTGGATACAGAGGATTGAGTCTATTTAAAAGTCCTGTGAGGGTATTCACAAAACAGTTACAATTGGCTACCTCAGGATGGGTATCCAGAGTAGAGACTGTTAATTTTGCTTTATATGCCTCAAATCTGTTCAAATTGTTGTAAGCATCATTTTTAATATTTATAATTAGGAAAAATAAAATGAAAAAACTTTTTTTTTAGTTAGGGGGATTGAAGGATTTAACCTGGAGCTTTTCTACTACTGAGCTACATCCCCAGCCCTTTTTATTTTGAGAAAAGGTTTCCCTAAGTTGCCCAGACTGGCCTCGAACTTGCAATCCTCCTTCCTCAGCCTCCTGTGCAGCCGGGATTACAGGTGGTGAGTGACACTGCACCAGGCAAACGATTTGTTTTAAAAAGTAGTCAGAGATCTGCTGATGAGTCCAGGGCAGTCTGAGAAGGGGATTAAATCAGAACCTAGTCTATCAGGTGGGAGTGTGTTTGGCCATATGGTGCTCCTTGACCCAGGCAGAAGCTGCCCACTTGGCTACACTGCCACATTGAATCTGAGGCCAGCTTTGTGTCAACTGGCCTGTAGGAGCCTGCAGTTCCTCAGCTCTGACCTCTCACAGATGTCACCGCAGGCACCAGAAGCGATCACTCAGGAGTTTGGCTCAGACGTGGGGCTGGAGGGAGGAGCCTGAGCCAAATGAATGAGGTGATAACCTGGGAGCCTGCAGGGGGCCTAGCAGCTAACATGCTAAGTTACAGCCAGCGTGGAGCAGCCTTGTGGTGGGCCAGAGAACATGCCAGGACGTTGCCAACATCTCCTTCAATCCACCTCATGCCTGTGAGTTGGTACTGTTATTATAACCATCTTTAGATGAGAAACAAAGTTCAGAAACCTCAGTAATTTGTCCACGGTCAACACAATGGCAAAAAATATAGTCACAGTCACACATGCTATATATATATATATATATGCAGTATATGTATGCATATGTATATATGGCAACACTCACATGTAATTAGGGACAAATAATGCATTGTGTCCCTAATTACATGTAATCCCAGCATTTGGGAGGCTGAGACCAGAGGATCTGGGTTCGCAGCCAGCCTCAGCTACCTAGTGAGGCACTCCACAACGTAGTGAGACCCTGTTTCAAAATAAATCCCAGCATTTGGGAGGCTGAGACCAGGGGATCCACAGCCTCAGATACCTAGTGAGGCACTCCACAACTTAGTGAGACCTGGTTTCAAAATAAAGAATAAAAAATAGGGCTGGGGGTATAGCTTGAAGGTAGAACAATCCCCAGTACTGCAAAAAATATATATATAGGGCTGGGTGTGTAGCTCGGAGGTAAAATGGCCCTGAGTTCAATCCCCAATACCACACACACACACACACACACACACACACACACACACACACACACACACACACAAAGTTACTGGAAGGTCTACGTACGTGTCCAAGGCTGCCTGAGAGGGAGTTTAAATCAGACTCACATGTAATTAGGGACAAATAATGCATTTTGTTTGTAAAAAGGTGGGAGTATGTGGCCACACAGGGCACCTTTGAACAGGTGGGTGTGTGTATAGTTACATATTTACATACATTATGCTGTGTAGCCTCCTAGTTTTTCCAGCACTTTCTGATACCTGGATAACCTTCTCTAACTGAAATCTTCTGCAAAGCAATAAACTTACTGGACCTCATTTTGGTTTCCCACAGTGTCTTGGGTGTCACACGCACACAGTAAGTAGTAGTTCAGTTGTGTTTGTTGGACGCACACTGACAGGACTAGGACTGCAGGCAGTTGGAGTGCACCTCTAGGATGAGGTGCTGAGCAGCCGGGCTCTCCGAGGGGAGAGTCCTAACACTGCTTTAAGCCAAGCAAGTGCCTCTATTTCTTCCTATCTTTTCCCTTTTCCTCTTCCTTCTCTTACAAAAATATCTGAGTTTGTGCCCTGGGATAAGAGAAAAATGTGGGTTCTGCCCAATTTAGTTCTTCCTCTCCTGATCTGATTAGAATAAACAAGAGCCTCCTAGGACTGGAAAAAATCCTTACTCAGATCTTGGATGAATTATTGCGAAGAGGTTTTAATTGGCTGCGGTTGGCCTCTGACCTCTTGTACAGATTGATTTATGAGGTGAATTTGCCATCCACTGTTGGAAAAATTGATTGCCGCATAGAACACGTAGTAAGAGATAGAAGTTGCTGTTTGAATACAGCTTGGAAAATATTTACACCAGCCCCTCCCCCCCACACCCATTTCTCGGTGCTGACAGCATTCCCCAGGAACATCAGTGGGTCTCAGCTAGTGCTCCAGGCTCTGCTTACAGAGGCAGATGAAGGTTACTTTCTTCCCATCTATATTGGAGAAAATATTAACGTGAAGCATAGCATTATCTGTTTCATTTCTTCCCGTAACTGTTCTTTTTGTTTGTTTGTTTTTGTTTTGGTACTGGGGATTTAATTCAGGGGTATTCTACCTCCAGGCTCCACCCCCTGCCCAGGGTTTCTCAAAGTTACGGAGGGCCTAAGTTGCTGAGGTTGGCCTTGAACCTGAGCTCCTCCTGTCTCAGCCTGCCAAGTGTACACCACCACACCTGGCCCCATAATTGTTCTTAAACCTGCTACAGGAGGTTAAATACAAAGATTGTTACACAAAAGTGGTTTGTTCCTTTTCCCCCACCATTTTTTTCATGTGGTTATAGGGGACCTGATAACTTCTTTTTGAGAACCACTGCTTCAGAGATTTGGGGCAAGCCATGGGACTGTAGTAGCACAGTTTCTTTCTCTTTGCTTAAAGAAGGGAGTGAGACTTAGAGGGACCTCGTGGGACACGAGGAGCTGTGAGCTTATCAAAGCAGTGCAGGCTGGCTCCGTATCGCTCTATGCCCTCAGCCTAGGTACCACTAGAAGGACAGGAGCCCTGTGCTCAGTGGTATTTCCCTTTAGTTCATATAGAGGGATGCAGGACCTAGTTTAGACCCAAGGGCATTCTTAGAAAATTGCCTAGAATGAAGCACTTCTTTGTATAAACTGTTGTGTTCTGCAAGTGGTTTTCTAATTATGCAGCTATCTATCGTCTGGTCCCTGTTGTTTTTCTTCAACAAGATTCTAAGCCTTTCATGGCACATTGGTAGATGAGGAGTCAGTGACTAATAACTGCATATGATCTTTGTTCTTTAATGCATTCATTCAGTCAATACATGTTTACCAAGTAGCTCTCACAAATAACCTCTCAGCAGGCACCTGGTATATAGTAGTGAACGAAACAGATATGGGTCTTACCCTCATGAGGCTTACATTCTATGGGAAAGCAGACATGGAACAAGTGAAACATGTATGAATATGTCATGAACTGACACTTAGTAAAAACAAAAAGGACCACTGATGCTGTGTGTGAGGAGGAAAAAGGGGCTGCCTACATTACAGTAGGTAATCAGGGGAGGATCCTCCAAGGATGTGACATTTAAGATGAGCACTGAAAAAGGAGGAAGTCATGAGAAGAATGGTGTAAGCATAACAGGCGGAAGGAATGGCATGTGCAAAGGCCCCATGTGGGAGTAGAGTCCAGTGAGTACAATGCAGGAGCTAAAAAAAGGACCTCGAGAGAGAGTGAAGAGAGCGATCAGTGCACAAGTGGTCAGAAAACCAGAGTCTTCTAGGGCCTTGCAGTGTGTGTTAAGAAGTCTGGCTGGGCGTGGTGGTGCACGCCTGTAGTCCCAGTACTTGGGAGACTGAGACAGGAGGATCACAAGTTCCTCAGCAGCTTAGTGAGGCCCTCAGCAACTTAGTGAGACCCTGTTTCAAAATAAAGAATAAAAAATAGGACTGACGGGTGTATCTAGGTCCATTTCCTAGTAACACACACACACACACACACACACACACACACACACACACACGTGCACATGCACACACAGAGAGAAAATAAATAAATAAATAAAATAAAAAGTCTGGACTTGGTGCTGGGAGTGTAGCTCAGTGGTAGAGTGGGAGCCTAGCATTTACAAGGCCCTGGGTTCAATCCCCAGCAATATCAAAAATGAAAACATACAAACAAAAACCCTCAAGAAGTCTGGAGAATATCCCATGAACAAGGGTAAGACATGTTAGTCCTTACAGAACCTCACATTGAACCTCTGGATAAAGACAGTCTCTTGTCAGCCTTGAGTGAAAATAAACACAGCCTGTCTTTTGGGAAGGAGTATTTCTTTCTACACCTGGCTATGGAGGCAAGGTGTGTGAGGTGTCAGCTCTGAGGGATAAACAAGTCCTGGAGACCCAACGGAGACCATGGTGACTACAGTTAACAATACCGTATTGAATCCTTGAAGATTGCTAAGAGGGTAGATCTTAAATTAGTTCTGTGTTCTAGGTAGTTCTCTCTGTGTGCACGTCTTATGGGTGTGGATTTGGACACTCCCTTGGGCCAGTGGAAAAAGGAAAGTTCCTGTCTCCATGATCACCTCATGTTTACCCACCTCTTTCTGGCAACTCAGAGTGTAAACTCCAAATTCAGAGGCGAAACTTCTCCCACGTGTCTATTTGCTTTCTAAAGAGAAGACAGGTCACCTTTGGCTAACACTGGGCTTAAACACTCTCTGTTTTGCAAATAATGAAGACTTAAGTCTTTCGTTATTTGCTCATGTTAGAACCCTAAAATGTGTCATGGGAATGAGAGTCCCTAAAGTCCTGGGTTTGGAAACTGGCTCTGGCTCCACTCCCAGGCTGTGTGGCCTTGGGCAAGTAGCTCATACTCTCTGAGCCTCATTTTCCCGACTGTGTATAAGATAACAATATCACCCATCAGTGTGGTTGTGAGGATTAAGTAAGATTAACATAAGCAGGAACACTTAACCTTTGGCATGTAGGAAATCAATAAATGTCATTGAACCCAAATCTTTCTTACCCACCTACCAAGCAACAAATAGTAAGAATTTGGGCACATAAAACTTCAAGAAAAGACATCTGCTCAGTCTTTTATTCCTACAAAGATCAATTACTTTCTCCCCTTCATATGCTATCTAAAAACTCACAGTGGCCCTGACTCATAACCAAGATAAGAAAACATAAGTGACAGGGACACTCATGACCCTCCTGACACATTGCAAGGTTATGTGAATGATCCAGTTGACTCCTGGTCTTTATCTTTTGCCAACCTAGAGGAACTCTGAAATGTCCAAGAGTTTTAAGGCAGCCAGTAACCCCATACTGAAGAGCAGAGGAGGGTCCTGAGTTCGTGGTGATCCCCAGAAAGTGTCTGCAAACAGAGAACCATGGCTTCTGTGAAGTCTACTGTGAAAAGGGACATGGGTCCTATTGGGAGTCTTACTGTTACCATGCCAGAACCGACGTGGGCACATGTGGGTTTTATTTGGAGTGGGGAAGGGGAGCAGTTTAGAGGCCATAAGCAGTTGGATGTGGTGGCCCACATCTGTAATCCCAGTACTTGGGAGATTGAGACAGGAGATTCACCAAGTTCAAGACCCGTCTTGGCAATATCATGAGACTGTTTCAAATTAAAAAATAAAAAGGGTTGGGGGTGTGCCTCAGTGACAGAATACCCATGGATTCAATCCCCAGTAAACACACACACACACACACACACACACACACACACACACACACACACACTCATAAGCCAAAAGCCAAAGGGGACTTTGTGATTTTCTAATTACTTTTTTATTCTTGTTAGTTCTGGAAACCCATTCCTCCCACTTCTAAAAACAGGGACAATTAGCCAGGCACAGTGGCACATGCCTGTAATCCTAGTATTTGGGGGGCTGAGACAGGAGAATTGCAGGTTTACCACCAGCCTCAGCAACTTAGTGATATCCTGCTTCAAAACAAGCAAACAAACAAACAAACAAACAAGGGGCTGGGGGTATAGCTCAGAGATAAAATGTCTCTGGGTTCAAACCTCAGTACCACCAAAAAATGAAACAAAACAAAATGAAAAAAGAGGAACAGATCCCCAAATTCCAATTTTTGAAGATACCAGCTAGATCATGGGCCCGGACACCTCCTGACACTCGCACCCAGATTGTTTCCCCCTCTGGGTGTCCAGCAGGCACCGCAATCCCCTCCATCTCTGTAGTGCCACCTCTGCTTTCCCATGTACTGAAGCCTCAAGCCTTGCTTTGTCTCCTGGCTAAGTTTTCTTTTTTCCTCTTGTACCCCTCCCCAATCTGGAAAATTTTGCTGCTTATACCTTCAACAGACAGTCTTTTTTGTTTGTTTTTGGTACTGAGGATGGAACCCAGGGCTTCACATATGCTAGGCACTCCCTGTGCCACTGAGCTACATCCCCAGCAGGATCCTTTCCAGAGCTTTGGAGACATCAGCACCCTGTCCCATGATTCTCCTGCTCCTCTGCATGCTCCCCCTATCCATCCCACTTCTGCTACCCCGGGCTCTTGCTCTGCCACCTGCACCTTTGCAGCACACGCCTGCCTCCAAGCTTCTGCCCCCTGCCCTTCCTGTTTCCTTCATAGCCTGGTTCACAGCCACCTTCTCACACATGCCTCCCTGGCTGCCTCTTCTGAACTGCCCCGGCTCCTCATATTGGCCAGAGCTCCCCAGAGAAACACAATGCAAAGGATAGATCGGTTATTGGAATTGGCTTGCATGATTTCGGAGGCTAAAGAGTCTCCTGATCAACTGTCTACATGCTGGAGAAACAAGAAAGCAGGGGCTGGGGAGTAATTTAGTCTAAATCTGAAGAGCTGTAAACCAGGAATGCTGATGTCCCAGGACAGGAGACAATGATGTCCCTGCTAAGACAGGTAGCAAACCCCCCTTTCTGTCTTTGATGCGGGCCATGAGGGTTTAGCTGAGAAAATGAATGGAAAGTTCCTTCCTTTCTTCCTTCCTTCCTTCCTTCCTTCCTTCCTTCCTTCCTTCCTTCCTTCCTCCCTCCCTCCCTCCCTCCCTCCCTCTCTCCCTCCCTCCCTTCCTCCCTTCCTTCCTTCCTTCCTTTGTTGTTATTGATTTTGGTACTGGGGATTGAACCCAGGGCATTCTACCTCTGGGCAATACTGCCAGCCCTTTTTTATTTTGAAATAGCCCTTTTTATTTTGATAGTTTTGCTGAATTGCTGAGGTTTTTGCTCAATTGCTGAGGCTGGCCTCAAATCTGTGATCCTCCTTCTCAGCCTCCCAGGTACTGGGATTACAGGTGCGCACCTCCACACCTACCTAAAAAGTATTTTGAGAAGATGTCCAGCTATAGTAAGCACTCAATAAATGGTAGTTTCTCTCATCCCTAGGCTTTGACATTTCTACCACAGAAATGTTCCCTGGTGAACTTGCCTGAGACTTCCTGGACCATGGACCTGTCCCAACACAACAAACTAGACTGTGGGGGTTTCAGTCCCTTGAAACTGTTTGGTGAATGCTATTAAATATTCAGAACCAGTGGTTGGGGGAAAGACTGTGAGTGTGGATGGAAAGGAAAAAGAAGGGGAAAGGTCTTGATTATTCTCTAATTATATAGTTCACTTTTTTTTCTTCCTCCTTTCCTTAAATTCTTCAAAGGCTTATCATGAAGTGAATGGAAAGATCAGGAAATCATTGATATACTTAGGTTATTTGCATATAGATATTTATAGATTCTTTTAAGTTTTTAACATTTAAAAATGGAGTTTCCTATCCCTAGTAAAAGATCTCTGGTTGATTCCTGTTCACTCACTCTATTTTTAGTCTCTACTGCATATTTTATAGTTGCAACACGAGGCAAAGACCTTGTATTAAAATTTCGACTACTCATTCAGTCTTCCAGATGTGGGATCTTAGATGCTGAATGACAATGGCTAAGGTCGTAAGTTAACTTCCGACTAGTGAGTTAAATGTCACCCCACTGTTTATGTATTTTTTTATTTCATTAGTTCTTCAACATTTATTTGGTTCCTGATATGTGTCAATTATGATGCTAGAAAGATGAACCAATTCTGCTCCCCAAGAAGCTAATATCTACTAGGTCATAATGCTCTCTTGCTGTATACTACCTAGTGATTTCCAAGGATGCATTGAAACATCAGCCCCATTAAAACACTGGAGAAATGATCATGCAGAAAGGGTGTTTATGCGTATAGTATGTGTGTACACACATATGTATATAAACACACTTTCACTGCTCCCAGATAAGTTATTTGGTGCTTTAAACAACTTTTTTTTTTTTGCAGTACTGGGGATTGAACCCAGGGGCATTCTACCTTCAAGCTACCTCCCCATCCTTATTTTTTTTTTTTAATTCTTTATTTTGAAATAGGGTCTCACTGAGTTGTGGAGGGTCTCACTAAGCAACTGAGGCTGGCCACAAAATTGCCAGCCTACTTGTCTCAGCCTCCCAAGTACTGGGATTGCAAGTGTGCACCACCATACCCAGCTAAATAATCTTTTAAAAATTTTTTAAAAATTACTAAATCCAGTTTATCTATTTGAGTTTCCTATAACATTTTCTATTACAGTTACAGTCCAAGTCATCCAAAATTTTAAATTGTTTCCATAGTTTTGCAGTGCATTACAACCTTCATATAATTGCATATAATCTTATAACCCCCTATATTTTCTTTCCAGAAACTAATCTTTTTGGTCTGAGAAAGTTTTTGTACAATACACAAACCTGATGGAAAATTAATGACTCTTAGCTTGTCACATAATTTATACATATCCATCTATCTTACTGTTTTATTATGAATTCTAATAATGCTTTATGACTTTGTTTTTCTAGGTGATGCGTGCCGTTTGCAATTAATGACAATGGAAATTAGTTTTTTTCTAAACTTTCTCTTATTTATGTCTGTGTTTTGTTGCATTATGTAGAACAGGGTTTCTCAGTACTTTCATATTTTGGGTGGATAATTCTTTTGTGGTGAGGAGGGAGAGCTGGCCAGTACCGCAGTATGTTCAGAAGCATCCCAGCCCTCAGCTCACTGTGTCAATAGCATCCTCAGACCCAAATTTGGGACAGCCAAATATGACTCCAGACATTGCCAAATGTCCCCTGGGGAGCCAAATTGCTGCCACCTGTTGAGAATCAATGCTCAAAAAATTTCAAAACATTATAAGATAGTGTAATAACAATGATATGGTTATTACTGGTTTGTTTCTGATATTTCAGGGAATAATATTTCTGGAGTTTTTCCATTGCATATACCAGTTTAGCACAGGCAGTCTTTAGGAGGTCTAGGAAATTGAATTGTCTTTTTTTATACTAGAGGCTGAACCCAGGGACATTCTATCTCTGAGCTACATCCCTAGGCCTATTTTATTTTTTTCATTTTGAGACAGGGCTC
>PVLC010048888.1:0-10610 GCA_004027655.1 Graphiurus murinus | reverse complement strand
AAAAAAAAAAAAAAAAAAAAAAAAAGAAGATGAAGCCTTGGGGACATTGCCCAGGAGTGTGGGAGAGCGCTTGCCTAGCGTGTCCTAAGCCCATAAAAACGAAAATAAGTGTGTGTATAATAGGATTGAACCCAGAGATATTCTACCTCCGAGGTACACTCCCTCACCCCTTTATATATTTTATTTTGAAACAGGGTCTTGCTATTACTAAAGGTCTCCCTAAATTGCTGAGGCTGTCCTGGAACCTGTGATACTACTGTCTCAGCCTCCCAAGTACTGGAATTACAGGTGTGTATCACCAGGTCTAAAGGTCTAACTGAATTTTTTTTTTTTTTTTTTTTTGCAGGACTAGGGATTGAGCTCAGGGGCATTCTACCTCTGAGCTACACCCCCAGTTCTATTTTTTACTCTTTATTTTGAAACAGGGTCTCACTAACTTGCAGAGGGCCTCACTAAGCAGCTGAGGCTGGCTGTGAACCCAGATCCTCCTGTCTCAGCCTCCCAAGTACTGGGATTACAAGCGTGTGCCACCACACCCGGCCCCTATTTTCTTTTGATTTTGAAACAGGGTCTCACTAAGTCACGGTGGGCCTCACTAAGTAGGTGAGACTGGCCATGAATTTTCGAGCCTTCTGTCTCAGCCTCCCAAGTACTGGTATTACAAGCATGCGCCACTGCACCTGGCTTGAACTTTTTAAAATCAATTAATTAATTAACTAAGATGATGAAACAGCCCAAGGGCAGAAGCTGGAAAGTGAGCTGTCGCGGGGTGTGGCCCAGAGCACCACGGGGATTCTGATGCACCCCGATTTCCTTCCCATCACCCTTCTCAGGCCCACCTTGCGTTTCTGCGGTCTGACCCTCAGGCTTGCTTCTGCCCGGCAATGCTCGCCCGTGACACGCCCGCAGGCGCTCCCGCTCTACCCGCCTGAGCTCGCTCAGCTGGTTTGGGCCCGACTTCCATGAAGAAGGCGGGGCGGGCAGGAGGCTCCCAGGAACCCCCTGAAAGGAGGAGGCCCGGGGCGTGGCACGGGTGGCTCCACCTACCTTGTAGTTGTTTGTTTACGCAGCGGTTGTCTCCATGGTCCCCGGAAAGCTTGGCAAGTGAGTTGCTAAGCGCAAGCTGGGGGGCCTTACTTGGAGGGGTGTGTTTGGGGGTGTCCTTCAGAACCTTTGTTTCAAGGAAGGGAACATTAATCCTGCTGACCCCAAGACTCCCTGCAGCCCAAAGGGGATGGATCCCAGCTTTCTAACCCGAGGAGGCTTTAGACATTTCCTGAGCAATGACTGTTCCAGGCGCAACACTAAGCCCCCCAAGGCAGAGAGCAGGTTCAGACAGGCTCAGCTGCAAGTTGCGGTCGTGTCACCTCAGAAACGTTTTTTTTCTCTTTTCCTTCTTTCTTTCCTTCTGTGTGTGTGTGTGTGTGTGTGTGTGTGCGCCTGCGTGCACTTCTGGAGATTGAACACAGGGGCATTCTACCTCTGAGCTACACCCCAACCCTATTTTATTATTTTATCTTGAAAAAGAGTCACTAAATTGCAGAGGGCCTCACTAAGTTGAGGCTGGTTGTGAACCTGTGATCCTCCTGTCTCAGCCTCCCAAGTACTGGGATTACTAGTGTGCACCACCATGCCCAGCTAAGAAACATGTCTTGATCTCTCTGAACTGCTATTTCTTTGGCTGTAAAATGGAAATATCACCTGGCATAGTGGCAAGCACCTGCAATCCCAGTACTTGGATGGCTGAGAAGGAGGATCTCAGGTTCAAGGCCAACTTCAGCAAGTTAGCAAGAACCTGTCTCAAAATAAAAATAAAAAGGACTAAGTGTGTAGATGGAAGTAGAATGTCCCTGGGTTCAATCCCCAGTACAAACAAAAAAGCAAAAACAAAACAGATACTCATCCCTGCTCCCAGATGGAATGGTAGTGATGGAAAGCTCTCAGCACAGAGGAAATGCTCAACCAATGGGAGGTGGCGAGCACCCGAGCCGGGGGCCTCATCCATCTGCTCGGTGCAGTCTCCCCACCGCTGCCCCAGTGTGTTTCCTCCTCCGAGTCAGGTTTGCTTTTTTTTTCCTTTGGTGCTAGGGATGGATTGAACCAAGGGGTATTCTACCTTGGGGCTATTCCCCCAGCCCTTTCCTTTTTTTTTTTTTTTATTTTGGAAATAAAATATTTTGCTGAGGGTCTCACTGAGTTACTGAGACTGGCTTTGAACCTGTGATCCTCCTGTCTCAGCCTCCCAAGTACTGGCATTACAGTCACACCCCCACACCCAGCTCCTGCCTCCACGTCCTTGCCTGAGCCGTCATCCTTCTCCTGGGATGCGGGTTCCTCTACTCAGCCTCCGCCAGTCGGCACCCTCCCTTCCATCAGGCTGGGCTCAGTGCCACCTGCATCACGGAGGGGGATCCTGAGCCTGTGGGGCAGCCCACAGGAGCCTAACCTTGGATAAATTGCTGAACTCCTCTCTGCCTGGGTTTGCTCATCTGTAAAAAATGGTTGAACAAGGGCACCTACCACCTCCCCCACCCCTGGGAAGTCTGATGTTTAAAAGAGTTGATGCAGGTAGAATGAGACCAGGTATCCAGGTATCTGGGTGTGGGAGGCTGAGACAAGAGGATTACAGGTTCACAGCCAATCTCAGCAACTTAGCAAGACCTTATTTCAAAATAAAATAGAGCTGAGGGTGTAGTTCAGAGGTTACCCCTGGGTTGGATCCCCAGTACCAAAAAAGAGAGAGAGAGAGAGACAGTGACCATATAATAAACCTACAATAAATGTGATCACCTGTAATCCCAGCATTTGGGAGGCTGAGACTGGAGGATCCAGATTCCTGGCCAGCCTCAGCTGCTTAGTGAGGCCCTCTGCAACTTAGTGAGACCCTGTTTCAAAATAAAGAATAAAAAAATGTGACTGGGGCTGTAGCTCGGAGGTAGAATGCCCCCAGGTTCCATCTCCAGTACCGCAAAAAAAAAAAAAAATGTAATCACCTTGCACTAATAGGTAACTACAGCCACATGGGGGAACTTAAAGTGAAATTAATCAAAATTCAACTCAATTAAAATTTTGAAGCTAGCCGGGTGTGGTGGCGCACGCTTGTAATCCCAGCATTCAGGAGGCTGAGAACAGAGGATCTGGGTTCACGGCCAGCCTCAGCTACTTAGTGAGGCCCTCCGCAACTTAGTGAGACCCTGTTTCAAAATAAAGAATAAAAAGTAGGGCTGGAGGTGTAACTCAGAGGTAGAATGCCCCTGAGTTCAATCCCCAGTACCGCAAAAAAATAAAAAATACAAACTAGAAAGGGCTGGGGGTATATCTCAGAAGTACAATGCCTCTGGGTTCAATCTGAGTACCACAAAAACAAAGCTTCCTTTCCTCCTTTGTGCTAATCGTATTTCCCATGGGACGCGCAGCTACTAGATGTGTCTAATAGGACGGGTCAGGTTCAGAGCGTGTCCGACATCGCAGGACAGTGCTGTCGGCGGGCGCTGTACAGTGACCCACACAGGGGCCTGGGTCAGGAATGGTGCTGAGAGACCGCTGAAGGCTCCCAAGCGCCTGGGAGGACCCTCAACCTCTGCCAGGCCCTGCCTGCCCAGCCTCTGATGCCCCCAGAAGTACCAGGGTGCCTCGAATCAGTAGGATTAAGGCGAGAAAGGAGACTGGTGAGAAACGGGCAGGATTAGGAGCTAATGAGAGGGCAGCGGAGAAACCCAATCTCCGCGGGCTGCCAGCCTGGCTCCCACCAGGGAGAAAGCCGCGCCCTGGGCTTTGTGGAAGGAGAGGCTGGAATGTGAAGTGGGGTGGGGCTGCGGTGTGGGGACTTACCTAACTGTGCCAGGTGACACAGCAGAGGTCCCAGACAAACGGAAATGGCTAGGGCTGGCCCCACCGTCTCCTTCTGGATCCAACTCTGTTAGGGGCCCAGACCAAGGAAGACAGATGCCAGGACTCTGACTCATACTCTTGTGTTGCAGGATAGCCCAGAAGAGAGGCCGGGATAGCCCAGGAGCGGGGATCCAGGATGCTCTAGAGGCAGAGAATCCACAAGAGGCTAGCCCAGGGTGGCAGACCCCCTGGAGGCCCAGAAAAGCAGCATACTCTTGTGTTGTCTCAAGCGATGGTTTCTTTCTAGACAGTCGTTGATACTGAGGTGGAAGAGAACAGTCCCTTAGACATACGCGACCCTTGACGGTCTCTGGGTCTCGTTAGATTTTCTTCTGACCACGTAAGGAGGCAGGGCAAGTGTGACAGTCAGCCTCCCCCTCTTTTGTGTGTGTGGTGCTGGGGATGGAACCCAGGGGCAGTCCACCTCCGAGCTACACCCCTAGCCCTTTTTATCTTTTTATTTTGAAACAGGAGGGTCTCACTAAGTTGCTGAGGTTGGCTTCAAACCTGTGATCCTCCTGTCCCAGCCTCTCAAGTACTAGGATTTCAGGTGTGCACCACCACACCTGTCACCAAGGACACTTTCTGAGTTGCATGTTTTGTCCCAGCCTGTTCTCTTCTTGACTGGACTTTTGTTACGAAAGGAAGACAAGAGTCTTGACCCCCAAATCCCACCGAAGTGAGGCCACTGGTCCGTGGACAGCACGAGCCTCAGACTCCTCCTCACTGGAGCTGGGCGGAGGGAGTCTTTGGAGAAACTGAGGTGTGGAGTCTCCTCATGAATGAGCTGGGGAGCAGAGGCTCGGGAGGAGGGGTACCCAGGGAGTGGGCCTCGTTTCCCTGGGACGGCAGTCACCAAAGGCCTGGGAGCGCCATTGTGCTCTTGCCTTGGGCTCCCCGGTCCTGGAGGCCAGCCTCTTTCCCTCCCCTCTGCCTCCAGCTCACCTCTGGTGTCCACCTGCCCCCCCCCCCCCCCCCCCCCCCCCCCCCCCCCCCCCCCCCCCCCCCCCCCCCCCCCCCCCCCCCCCCCCGTGCATTCCGGAGCCAAGCACGGGCCTCACTTAATCCCAGTTACATAAGGTGCAATTCAAACAGTAGAAACGGTAGCCAGGCGGTCCCGGAGCCACGCCCAGGAGTGGCGGCTAAAAAGGCCCAGCTGGGCCCCCGCTGCCACACACCAGGCTGAGCCTCTGTCCCCAGCGACCACCGCTGCTCCTCCAGCACCATGAGTGGCCGAGTTGGAGACCTGAGCCCCAAGCAGGCGGAGGCCCTGGCTAAGGTGAGAGCCTGCCCCGAGCCCCAGGGGAAGGGGAGGGGGCGGCCAGACACGGCCTCTCCATGTAGGGCAGCATGTCTCTCTCTCTCTCTCTCTCTCTCTCTCTCTCTTTTTTTTTTTTTTTTTTTTTTTTGTTACTAAGAATTGAACCCAGGGGCATTCTATCTCTGAACTACACGCCCAGTCCTGTTTATTTTTTTTTATTTTGAAACAGGGTCTTGCTAAGTTACTGATGGTCTCACTAAGTTCCTGAGACTGTCCTCAAACCTGCGATCCCGTCTCAGCCTCCCAGGTACTGGAATTACAGGCTTGGGACGCTGCGCCTGGCTGCAACGTGTCTTTGACATTGCCTCCTTGCTGTTGCTTCCCAAAGGGTCAAGTCCCAAAGAGCCCAATGACAAAGCCACCACTTCCAGCAACAGTGAGGGTGATGCCTACCCAGAATCAGGCCAGACCCAGAGAACTCGCCTGGCAGCCCCTCACCCACTTCCTCTCTCCTAGACCTTAGGTGGGAGCCAAGGGCACCACCAGTCTGCCCTCTACCTCTGTCCCCCCTCCCTCCGTGGGTTCCCGAAGAGCCAGGTCAGAATGTGCAGCCAGCCATGGCTAATGCAGAAGAGCTCCCATCACTGACCATGTCTTTGTAGAAGGTGGGAAGGAAAAAGCAGACATCTCTCAGTGAGCAAACATGGCAGGAGCTGAGAATGTATACATACCCAGGTCCACCTGCCCGTCCAGCATTCGTCCTTTCTCCATCCACCGGTGCGTGTGTCCATCTTCCTTCCACTCGCTCACCCATCTCTTCTGTTCAGCTGCCCATTTCTCCTTTTACCCATCCATCTACCTTTTCATCCATCCATCACCATCCATCTACCGTCTATGCAGGTATACCATCCATACATGTATACCATCCATACATGTATACCATCCATACATGTATACCATCCATACATGTATACCATCCATACACGTATACCATCCATACATGTATACCATTCTTACATGTATACCATCCATACATGTATACCATCCATACACGTATACCATCCATACATGTATACCATCCATACAGGTATACATGTATCCATCCATCCTCCATCCATCCTCTATCCATCCTCATCCATCCACCCATCCATCCATCCTCCATCCATCCTCTATCCATCCTCATCCATCCACCCATCCATCCATCCACCCACCCACCCATCTATCCATCCGTCCGTCCGTCCATCCATCCATCCATCCATCCACCCATCCATCCATCCATTTCTCCTCCCTTTTTTCCACCCACCCACCCACTCATTAATCCCTTCATTCTTCCTTCTATCCATTTACTCACCCGTCCATCCTTTTCTTGTTCACCTACTATCTAATGCTCCATCTCTCCTATCCATCCATCCATCAGCCCATCCCCCCATCAGTGTGAGCCGGATCACATGAGAAGGAGAGACCATGAAGCAGTCTATACATTTGGAGGTCACAGCCCATGCGAGAGAACGTGTGTGTGTGTGTGTGTGTGTGTGTGTGTGTGTGTATACACATGGACATTGAGCACACCCTTGACTGGCAGCCCCCAGAGGTGGTACTGGAGATAGAACCCAGAGCATTCTACTGCTGAGCTACATCCTCAGCCTTATTTTATTTTTATTTTTGAAATAGGGTCTTGCTAGGTTGACAAGAGTCTCACTACTTGTTGAGGCTGTTCTTGAACCTGAGATCCTCCTGTCTCAGCCTCCCAAGTACTGGGATTACAAGTGTGTACCACCACGCCTGGCTGAGAGGACCACTTTAACCAGCATCTCTCTTCCCAGTTCCGAGAAAATGTCCAGGACATCTTGCCTGCCCTGCCCAACCCTGACGATTATTTCCTTCTTCGTTGGCTCCGAGGTGAGGACAGAGCTGGGGTCTCTCCCCTCTCCTCTCTCCCCTCTCCCCTCTCCTCTCTCTCCCCTCTCACTGGGGATCAACCCCAGCAGGCACTCTGCCTCCAAGGAGGGCTCTTCTCAGGATCTGACCACACATGTTTTCATGCATTCAGGTCTAGGAGAGGGGAGAGACAGGAAAGTGAGGTCCTGTGTCTCCTGCCCCTTCTCCCCTCCCCCCCCCCCACCTCCATGGCTCCCACCAGCCGGCTGGGAGCAAGGCGGCCCCTGTCCCACCTCACACCTTCCCTCCCGTGTTCACTTTTCCACAGCTCGGAATTTCGACCTGCAGAAGTCGGAGGCCATGCTCCGCAAGGTGAGAACCGCCCACCTGGAGCCCTGGGGACCGGCTGGGGGGGGGGCGTATCACATGGCCCCCACCTCGCTCTCGGGGTGCTGGAAGCCCAGCGGGGCCTACCGCTCCTTTCCCTTTCAGCACATGGAGTTCCGGAAGACCATGGACATTGAGCACATCCTCGACTGGCAGCCCCCAGAGGTGAGCCGACACCTCAAACGCCTAGTCTTTCGTGGCCATACCCCAGGTCCCTGGAGACCATGAGTAAAGGCCAGTAAGGCTGAGAAACACCGGGAACTCCCTGAGCCTGCAGGGACCACCCCCACTCTGGTACTGGGGACCGAATCCACGGGTATCCTACCTCCCAGTTACACCGACAGCCCTATGTTAAGCTTTATTTTGAAACAGGGTCACACTGAGTTGCTGAGGGCCTCACTAGGTTGTGATCCTTCTGTCTCAGCCTCCCAAGGACTGGGATTGCAGGTGTGCACCACCACACTGGGCTCCTTTTTATTATTTATTCTTATGTATTTATGTACTTATTGTTGTGTGTGTAGTACTGGGGATTGAACCCAGGGACTTTCTGCTTCCAAGCTACACTCCTAGCCCTTTTTATTTTTTGTTTTGAAACAGAATCTCACTAGGTTTCCAAGAGTCTCACTAAACTGCCGAGGTTGGCCTTAGACCTGGGATTACTAGTTTTACGTCATGTGCCACTACCCCAGGCTCCTTTTATCTTTTATTTTGAAATAGGGTCTCGCTAAATTGCTAAGGGTCTCACTAAGCTGCCGAGGCTGGTCTGGAGCCTGTGATCCTCCTGTCTCAGCCTCCCAAGTACTGTGATTACAAGCGTGTGCCACCACACCCGCCTGGAAACAAGGTCTTGCTAAGTTGCTAGGGCTGTCCTCTAACCTGTGATCCTCTGGTCTCAGCCTCCCAAGTACTAGGATCACAAGTGTGCGCCAGAACCCCCGGCTTGGCCTTGTTATTTACCTGCTGTGAGCAGGTCCCTCCCCTGCAGGACCCTGGCTTTCCCGACTCGAGACAACGGTGCCTGCTCCCAAGGACGGCCGGAGCTTCGCACTGTGGTGTGCACCTCCAGGGAGCTGCACGAGGCAAGTTCTGCTGTCTTTCCACGGCCAGGTGATCCAGAAGTACATGCCCGGGGGCCTGTGCGGCTATGACCGTGACGGCTGCCCCGTGTGGTACGACATCATCGGGCCGCTGGACCCCAAGGGGCTGCTCTTCTCCATCACCAAGCAGGACCTGCTCAAGACCAAGATGAGAGACTGCGAGCGCATCCTCCGTGAGTGCGACCTGCAGACAGAGCGGGTGAGGCCCGGGGCGCAGGGGCGCGGGGCGCCGCCAGGGGGTGGACAGAGGGCTCTCGTCCAGTGCCAGCTCTGCCGTTTACCAGCTGTGTGGCCTTGGGAAGCTGCCCCACCCTCTCTGAGCCTCAATTGTCTACAGAGCAGGGATAAAGATAAATTGTGTTTGCAAAGATTAAATGAGATAATGCAAGTACCCACACTACTCAGATTACACTGGGGTCTCTTCCTGATTAAACGCTTGGAGAGCCAGGTGCGGTGGAGCATGCCTGCGATCCCAGTGCTTGGGAGGCCAAGACAGGAGGATTGCAGGTTTGAGGCCAACCTAGGCAAATTAACAAAACCCTGTCTCCTCCTCCTCCTCCTCCTACTACTACTACTACTTTTTCTTTCTCCTCCTTCCCTTCTTCCCCTTCTCCCTCTCCTCCTCCTCCTCCTCATCTTCCTCCTCCTCCTCCTTCTTTTTCTTCTCCTTGATGTACTAGGGACAAAAACCCCATTTCAAACTTCTTTCTTTCTTTTTTCCTTTATAGTACTGGGGATAAATGCTTTCTGGATTTTGTGGTGTGTGTGTGTGTGTGTGTGTGTGTGTGTGTGTGTAAATTGAATGCAGGGCCTTATATATGCTAGACAAGCACTTTACCACTGATCTACATCCCCTGCCCTTTGGGGATTATGTCTCAAAATAAAAAATAAAAAGGGCTGGGGATGTAGTCCAGTGGTAGAGCGCCCCGGGTTCAGTCCCTAGTAACACACACACATGCATGCGCCCACACATGGTTGTACGTTGAAGATACCATGAGTTAGAACTTCATTTAATGCACTCAGCGTAGCAAACATCATAACTTAGCCCGGCTACCTTAATCATGCCCAGAACACTTAGGTTAGCCTAAACCTACATCAGGAGGGAATGTCAGAGCACACACCACTAACCTGGGCAAGACCAACATTCAAGCTTCAAAGCGTGACTTCCGCTGCGTGCTCTTTTGTGCCACTGTGAAGTCAAACGCCCCTCGGCATTGCCTTCGTAAGCTGGGGGCCCGATGCATCCTGCCCAGCAGGGGTTGTTCCTGCTCTTCCCAGAGTCTTTGTTCGGGCCGTCCCTCTGTCTGGCCAACCTTACACCCTGCCACACATTCCTACCTCCCCAACTCCCCTTGGTGCTCTCCTGTTTCTCCTGTAGGTCTCGAACTTTCTCGGAGGGTTTAATACACCTCTTCTGTGTCCCCACAGCCCCTGGGCGCCATCGTGGCACTTCCCACTGGACTGGGATGCCCTGGCGGCTTGCCATCTCCCCAGCCAGACTGTGAACTCTGTGGGGAGCAGAAATGTGGATTATTAAGCAGCATTCATTATACTCCCTGTGTCTGGCATGACATACGTGCCTAATAAATATCAGCTGACAAATGGATGGAAGGATGGATGGGTTGATGGGAGAATTGATATATGGGTGAATAAATGGATGGATGGATGACTGAAGGATGGATGGATGGATGGATGACTGAAGGATGGATGGATGGATGGATGGATGGATGAGTAGATGGATGATTAATAGATAAATGAGTTACTGGGAGAATTGATGTATGGGTGGATGAATAGAGAGATGGTGAATGGATGGATGGATGGGAGGGAGGGGAAATGCATTCTTTCCTGTCCACTTGCTCCTCTGCAGACACAGTAGGGGATTTAAAGAAGCCTTGAGGAGCCGGGCGTGGTGGCGCACGCTTGTAATCCCAGCATTCGGGAGGCTGAGACCGGAGGATCCGGGTTCGCGGCCAGCCTCAGCTACCTAGTGAGGCACTCCGCAACTTAGTGAGACTCGGTTTCAAAATAAAGAATAAAAAATAGGGCTGGGGGTGTAGCTCGGAGGTAGAGTGCCCCTGAGTTCAATCCCCAGTACC
>PVLC010048887.1:0-10636 GCA_004027655.1 Graphiurus murinus | reverse complement strand
TTTGTGAGAAGGTTCTAAGCCATTATATACCTGATGTGTAGAAATTGCTCCCCAAAAAGCAGATGGGTGATAGTCGTTGGCACTTAATGAATATTGACTTAATAGATGTGGTTCAGTTCAACTCCAGGAGGGGTATGAGGCTGAAATTTGGGAGTCTCTCAGGGTATAGAAGTCTAGCTTCTAGGGCCTGTACTTTCAATAATGCCTCAAACCTTAGCCCAGTGATCTGCAAACCTCTTCCGTGCCCTACCCCATAACTATCCCTACACGATGTTGCAAAACTCCCCTGCACTCACTGGCTCCTTTTCTCTGGTTCTTTTGAGTCTTCTGAACTAATCTCTCTACCTTCTCCCAAAATCAGTGAACCTTGAAACCGGATGGTTCGTTTCCCTGTCACCTCTTTCTGACTGGAGGGAAGGATGGAAAGCCAGGGTTGTTTCCATGGCAATACCCTGGGGCTGGTGTCTTCCCCTGATCCCAAGAGGACTCAACTGTGCTATTTCTTCTTAATTAAATGAACCATAAGCTTCAGCCCTGAGTTTTTCAGTTACTTTAGGAACTACAGGAGAAAGGTGAAGGATCTCACCCACTCTGTTGAGTTGGAAGTTTTCTACTCCAGGAATTTAGAATTATAACACTGAAGAATTTTTTTGTTTTGTTTTGTTTTGTTTTGTAGTACTGGGAAGATTGAACCCAGGGGCATTCTACTTCCAAGCTACACCCCGAGCCCTATTTAATTTTCTTATTTTGAAACAGGGTCTTGCTAGATTGATGAGAGTCTCACTACTTGCTGAGGCCATCCTTGAACCTTCGATCCTCCTGTCTCAGCCTCCCAAGTACTGGAATTACAAGCATGCACCACCACACCTGGCTTAACACTGCAGAATATGAAGAGTAGAAAATAGTAACTACCTTTTTTTTTTTTTTTTTGGTACTGGGGGTTGAACCCAGAGGCATTCTAACCCTGAGCTACACCCCCAGCCCTATTTTATTTTTTATTTTAAAACAGGGCCTCGCTAAGTTGCTAAGGGATCTTGTTAAATTGCTGAGTTTGTCCTGGAACCTGCGATCCCCATGCCTCAGCCTCCAAGTACTGAGATTACAGGCGTGTGCCACTACCTCTAGAAAAACTACATAATTTGAACTCCCCTCCTCTAAACAAATAACAAAACAGGAGACACAGAGAGATAAAGTAACCTAGTCAAGGTCGCCTGACTCATTAAACCCATGGGCTCTATGTCCAGTGCTCCGGCCCTGGTGAACTCTCAGCTGGAAAGGCTGTGCAGTGGGTGTCTCAAATCAAGAGTCTTTTGGGTCTCTCTGAAGTAGAACTCACAGAACCCCCTGGGACTCACAGAATTTCTGAAACAGAAACACAGAATCACAGGCTCTTTGTTTCTATTTTATATTATACGTGAGGTGTGTAGTCTTTGAAGTAGTCTCTCCCTCCGCCTTCTTCACTGACACAACACACAGGGCATAGTGATGAGCATTCGGCCTTCATTCAGCAGGTGTTGGGTGTGTGCGTGAATGTGCCTGTGTACACACACACACACACACACACACACACACACGCACACTGTAATAACCTGGAGAGAGCTCCATGCTGGCACAAAAGGCCTTTACATGCTTCTGGAAAAACTGCAGAAGAACTTGGCAGAAGGCCAGTCCTCCAGAAGAAGCATGAGACATTTGGCTCCAAATACCAAAAAAAAAAAAAAAGGACTTTGGTCTTCCCCCTCCCACTAGAGATGGATTGTAGAACTACCTGGCTGGCTTTGTAACTGGTAGCAGATAAAAGGGAAAGAAAGATTGAGTGAAAATGGTGATGCGAAGCCGGGCGTGGTGGCGCACACTTGTAATCCCAGCATTCAGGAGGCTGAGACCGGAGGATCCGGGTTCGAGGCCAGCCTCAGCTACCTAGTGAGGCACTCCGCAACTTAGTGAGACTCGGTTTCAAAATAAAGAATAAAAAATAGGGCTGGGGGTATAGCTCGGAGGTAGAATGCCCCTGAGTTCAATCCCTAGTACCGCAAAAAAAAAAAAAAAGAAAAGAAAAAGAAAATGGTGATGCGAGGCTATTTTAGGAAGGAATAATTTGGGGGCTAAAAGATTGAAGATATAGGATCAACTGAAGGAGCATTTATTTTAGTATGGCTCTATCTCTAAGTGTGAGGGTCTCCACAAAAAACAGGGCAGGGAGTACAGTTAATCAAGCAAATCTGAGGACCAGGCCCATCTCACTGAAACCGCTTCCTCCTCTCATTGGCCCAGCTCTGGCTTCACTGCAAACTCCTGCGCCTGCCCCACATTGGACCTCCCCAGTCAGTGAAAATTAATTTCCCTTTCCCCACATCCCTTTGCTTTGAGTCCTCCCAGCCCCAGTCCTGTCTGATGCAAGGTGGCATCCGTGGCCCACGTACCAGCAGGTTGCTTTCTGTGGTGAGGTCCTGACACTGGCTGCTCTCCAGGCACCAGCCACGCACTTCAATGGAGACCTGAAGCAGCAAGGCCAGCAGCAGGGCCCCCGAGCGCCTGGAGCACCGGCTCGGCATCTTCCAGGTGGCCGGCTGAGGCTCTGCAGAGGCAAACAAGATTGGTGGGACCCCTGCGAAGAGCAGAACAATGTTGGCCACTCACCAGGAAGGACTGCGCGCCAACACCAACAAGGCTAGCTTGTGGAGTCCGGGGCTTTTTGAGGACAGGAGCAGAGCTGAGCCGGGAGATGTGCAAGGTGGAATTGTGATAGGGAGGAGGGGAGTAAGACCTGGGAAAACCAGGGGCGATTTTCCCTTATCTCCTGTTAAAACCAGATCCCTGAAGAGGTTAGGACTGGAAACTATTTGGGGACTCACTTGGTTCACCCATTATTTGAGAAATGGGGAAATTGAAGGCTGAGAGACATTTATGTCCATGATCATAACAAGGTAAGGCTAAGTTCTCCTGCTTCCAGCAAAGAGCTCTCTTTTTGCATTGCCTGTATGAAGCTACAGTTCTAATGCTCCAGATCCAAAGGGAGAAAGACAAAGGACTCCAAAATTCCTGCTCCGGATGGTCTTTTCTCCTCCTCCACCAGTATCCTATCATTCCTCTGAAACTCTGTTTCCTGTGAATATAAGTCTGCATAAAGGCAAATAGAACTCCCGGCCCATTTAGTCAAGACCTCAGGCAACACAATTTGATGTGCTACATACAAATCACTCAGGTGTTCTCCATTTCCTAGACCCTAGTAACTTTGGAGAGGTTTAGCTTTAAATTCCATTCTCTTAAAACTGGCTCATCTTCTAAACACATTACCCATCAAACCTCATTCTCTGGGTCTCTCAGATGTAGGGTGAAACAGCTGGACCTGAAAAGGATGAAGATGTCAAGGGGAAAGACAGACAGACAGACTGGAAGGGAGCTACCTTCAGTGTTAGATACTACTAGAGAATCCAGAGAGCACCTCCAGCCAGCATGCTGGGGTCAGGAGGTCAGGCGCCTTTGGCCCTGCTTCCCAGCCCTTTCTTCAGGCGCCATTAGCTCTCACACTGCCCCCTCACCCAGGTGAGCCCCCAAAGCCACCCCTTGGTCACCAACTCTACAATCATTTTGGATTTCAGAATGTCTTCCCCACCAGCTGCTAGGAAGAAGTCTAATTAGATGAGAAAAGTAATTCACATTACGGCATGGATGACTAAGTGTCGTGTCACTCCTAATGAACATTTAAATTTTAAAATAAGTTTGCCTGAAAGAAATCCCTCATTAGGTGAGGCGTGAGCCAAATCTTTTTTAGAGTAGAGGCTTTGGAAGTGAAAGAATTCCCTGCCCTCATTGTCTCCCTTAGGAAGCCACTTCTCTCTGCCCCACCCCTATCCCATTCCCCAAGAGCCGGGCAAGCTCAGGGCTGGAGTCCAGATGGTTGCCAGGCTTGGGCTGAGCATTTTCCGAGTGGCCATTAGAGGGCGCTGGCAGCCAGTGTGCTGGTCCAGCAGCGCTGCTGCAGTGGGGCTAAGTGGGAGAGCATTGGCCAAACTTGTTGACCCTGGCCAGGAACAGGCTGCTCCTTTTGTAGCCTGCTGATGCTCCAATTCAAGCAGGCAGCCTGAAACTGGTGAACAGGGCAATTATATCAACATTGTATCACACAACACAGGTCAGAAGTACACCCAGATTAGTTATAGGAGAAGAAAAATGGTAGTTTAAAATAGCATATTAGGCCAGATGTGGTGGCACACGCCTATAACCCCAACTTGGGAGGCTGAGACAGGAGAATTACAGGTTCAAGACTAGCCTCAGCAATTTAGTAATCTAGCCAGACCTTGTTTCAAAACAAAAAATGAAAAGGGCCGGGTGTAGCTAGGAGGTAGAATATCCCTAGGTTCAATCTCCACTAGCACATGCACAAAAACAATAATAATATATTAGCCAGGCATAGTGGCACACACCTATAAGCCCATATACTCAGGAGACTAAGGCATAAGGATCACAGATTTGAGGCCAATCTGGGTGTGGTGGCACACACTTGTAATACCAGTACTTTGGAGGCTGAGACAGGTGGATCACAGGTTGGCGGGCAGCCTCAGCAACCTAGTAAGACCCTGTTTCAAAATAAAGAATAAAAAATAGGGCTGGAGTGTAGCTCAGAGGCAGAATGTCCCTGAGCTCAAACCCCAGTAGAGAGAGAGAGAGAGAGAGAGAGAGAGAGAGAGAGAGAGAGAGAGAACCTATTTCAAAATAAAAAGTTCTGGGAGCTGTGTCAGTGGTAGAGCACCCCTGGGTTCGCTCTCCAGTACTGCAATAAGTAAATAGAGAAAAATAAAATCACAGAGGTCTGACAGTCCCCTCAACTATATATCAATTCGCTTCACTGCTGGTCGTTCTGGAGTGACTTCCATTTTCTAAAGAGGTCTTCCTGGAAAGTCCCAGAAGCACCGTCTCACCTTCCTCCCTGCTGGCTGTTACACACATGGCAATGTTCCCACTCTCCACCCTCTCAGAGCTCCTGTTCTAAGGTGTATGTGTGTGGTGTGTGTGTGTGTGTGTGTGTGTGTGTGTGTGTGTGTGTGTGTGTGATGCTGGGGATTGAAACAGGAGTATTCTACCTCCAAGGTACACACTCCTGGCCCTATTTTATATTTTACTTGGGTCTCACTAAGTTGCTGAGGCTGGCTTTGAACCTGAAATCCTCCTCAGCCTTGAAAGTAGAATTGCAGGTGTGTGCCACCCTGCCCGATCAGATCTCCTGTTCTATTTGCCAAAAGTTAGCTGGTTTCCTGAAAGCAATTTATTTTACTTTTGTTTATATGTATTTTTCCATCTTTATACAATAAACAAACATTATCTTGTGCCTTTTTTAAAGAAGCAACAGAATAGCGAGGAGATAGCAAATGCTGTACCTTTGGCAAATAGGGGAGTGTAATAATCCAATAACTGAAAACCCTAGAAAAATAGAAACTTACAAATTGTTAATCTTGACATTAACTTTATAATAGAACTACACTTATTACAACTTCAGAGAATCCTTTGGACTAAACAAAACATTGTGTTTGTTACTCTGAAACTATTCACTGGCCATGCCTTGTGTCAAGATAAGAGAAGTGTGGCTTTGTCCTGGCACCATAATGCACATTCCTATAACGAAAATGTCAAAGAAAATAGTAAGTCATTAAATTGGTCGTAATCTGTATATGTCTTGCAAATTGACAAAACAAACACACTTTTAGTTTCCTTGGCTCCTTCCAGTCATTCTGTGAAAACTACCCCTGCCCCATTTATACATGAAGAATTTAGGGAATCTGAATGCCCACCGAGCAGCCCCTCCTTGGTTGGACACGTCCCTTGCCTGAGCCTCAGTCAGTTCAAAATGGGTGCCGGCTCCAGCATCCCGGGGTCTGCAGTATGAACGGTCCTATTGAGGGCATCCGAAACCAGGCGGGGAGTTTCAGGACCTCGGACAGTTCCCTCCGGGCCACCTGTTTTTAACCCCATCTGGGTCTTGGAGAGGAGGGACTCAATTGTCCAGTCTTGTAGCTGACCCAGAAGTGTGCCATTATCACAGTGCGGCCACCTCGGAGCACGGTGGACAGGCGGACGAGAATTACAGGGGTCTGGATTTAAAAAAAAAAAAAAAAAAAAAACATACGGGATGCAGATTTATTGTGACTTGGCCTTACCTCTCCTGCTCCCATTTTCAACGTTAATTTGCGCTGCAGGATGCGGTTATCTTACTTGGAAGAAGTGACACATATGCAGAAAATCGGGGAGAAGAGGAGCCCAAAGGGGAGCCCTCCCAAGATCTCTCAAGAGGGCGCGGGGAGTCTCAGAGGGTCCGAGCAGCCCAGTGCCACCTGGTCCCCAACCCCAGCGCCAGAAAACCCAATTCGGCGGCGGAGATCTCCGAGGGGGCCAAGGCTGCGGGCTCCCTGGAGGCACCCCCTGCGGCACCGCAGCCCTCTGCACTCAGTCGGGACCCTGCCTCGGCCGCTCCTCTGCTGGAGGCTTCTCACGCCGCAGCCGCCTGCTCAGAAAGTTTGCAAAGAGGACGCGTTCTGGGGCTGCCGGAGCATCCCGAGTTCCCGGGGCAGGGGCTCGGGGTGACGGTGCTGCGGCGCCCTTGCGCCCTTACCTGTCGCGGGGAGGCTGCTCTCCAAGGGCGAAGATGCTCGGGAGCTCCTCTCTCACTTCTCTACCCCTCTTTCTCCTCCTTCGCCGCCGCTCTGTCCTTGTCGCTGTCCTCGGTCCTTATATACCTGCAGGGCTCGCTGGGCGAGCGTTGGACGTGACCCTCCTAACCACGCTCCCGCAGCAACAGGCGACTCCCCCGGCCGTGCGAAGGGGGGCGGCGGGGCGCGGGAGGGGGCTTCCAGGCAGGGGCTGAGCGGCGGGGCAGCGCCGGAGAGCCTGGCGGTGGCATTAGCACCGTCCTGCCAAAGGGTGCACCTGGCGGCCGGTGGCCAGGAAGAACGCAATTGAGGCTGGTGTTGGGTCTCAGCTTAGGACGACAAAGGCTTAGCATTCCGGTGCGTGGCAGGCCTAGCTCGCCTCTGAGGTCGTTGAAGCCAGGGTGAAATTACCTGAATGCGTGAGGGGCTGGCATTTGGAGGTAAATGTCACCACCAAGGGAGTGCATCTGTCGTGTCTGGGATGTCCCCAGTGTTTGGGAGCTCTGGTGGGGAATCGCAATCTCTCTTCCATTTTTGTGAGGGCAGGAAGGAGCAGGGAAGGAGAGGTCTGCTCAGGACAGGTTGGCTACTGGGGATGTGGAGGGGACTTGCACGCCCCCCTCCCAGGCCTGCCCCCCAGGGCCTAGTCAGGGCAGGCTGTGCTCCCAGCTCCAAGGAAGCGCTCCCCTTGGCCTTGGGCCTTTAATGGGAAGAGGATGGTGCTCTGTGAAGGGAGGCTAAGACTGGAGGATCACAGGTTTGAGGCCAGCCTCAGCAACTTAACGGAGGGTATAGCTCAGTGGTAGAATGCCTGGTTCAATCCCCAGTACATCTATTTAGTGAGACCCTCTGCAACTTAGTGAGACCCTGTTTCAAAGTAAAGATTAAAAAATAGGGCTGGGGTATAGCTTGGAGGTCAAATGCCCCTGAGTTCCATCCCCAGTACTGAAAAAAAAAACCTCTTCATTATTTTTGCAGATTTATCTATTTCTCCCTTTGATCCTGGCATAAAAATAAAACAAGTCTCCCTAGAAATCTAATGGTGTGTGAGGGTAAGTGCTGGAGGGTAAGATAGGATCAGAGATAAGACAGCTTAGAGGTCCTGGAGTGTGATCATGTGCAGAGGGAAATCACCCAGGACAGAGGGAGAAATCGATGCCTTAGGGAAGAGTGGGAAAATCCAGCCCGGCAGGGTGGTGCACACCTGTAATTCCAGCACTCAAGGAGGCTGAGACAGGAGAATCGCAGGTTCGAGACCAGCCTCAGCAACATAGCTCAGTGAGACCCTGTTTCAAAACAAAAAAGTATTAAAGAGAAGCTGGGTGAGCACTATACATTATTAAGTAGGGGAAATATAAGATATAGATGGAAATATGGACAAATATTGATGTGGACAGAAACAGAGATAAAGATGAAAAATACCAAAGTGCCAGGCGTGGTGTCACACACCTGTAATCCTAGTACTTGGGAGGCTGAGACAGGAGGATCGCAGTAAAATAGAGCTAGGGGTGTAGCTTGGAAGTAGGATGCCCCTGGGTTCAATCCCCAATGCCACACACACACACACACACACACACACACACACACACACACAGAACCAAGGGTGGGGTGGGACATGAAGGAGTCCCCAGTCCAGAGACTGCTGAGAGCCGGCCTGGCACGTGCCTTCCGGGTGCAGTTCCCGAGGCTTGGACTGCTCTCTGGCTCCTGACCCTTCTCGGTGTTCTCCTTCCTTCTGTTTAGCAGCCTGATTAGTTTCCTTGCTTGCTAGGAATGTTACTTGTCTGTAGTAATTTCAAGGGTACAAAAGCATCTTTTGTTCTTTGTACTGGATGATTTCTTCTTCTTCGTCGTCTTCTTCTTCTTCTTCTTCTTCTTCTTCTTCTTCTTCTTCTTCTTCTTCTTCCTTTCTTTGTGGTACTGGGATTGAACCCAGGGGCATTCTACCTCTGAAATATATTCCCAGCCCCATTTTTAATTTTAATTTTGAAACAGGGACTCCCTATGTTCATGAGAGTCTCACTACTTGCTGAGGCTGTCCTCGAACCTGCGATCCTCCTGTCTCAGCCTCCCAAGTTCTAGGATTGCAAGTGTGCACCACCACACCTGGCTTGTCCTGGGTTTTGATCCCTGCCCATCACACAGATTCAATGAGATGGTGTGTGAAACTCTCAGAGCAGGGCCTGGCCCTGGGACAGCCCAATGTACGTGCTAGTCCTCCTCCTCGAAGGCTTGTCGTGCTGATGGGGGAAGGAAGGTAGGGGGCGAGGGAGGGAGAAAGGGAGCAACAGGCAGCTGCAGGGTCTTTCAGAGGCGTGTGAGGGCTCCCGGGCTGGATGACATCCTCCTCCCGGCCGCAGTCATGCCAGGTGGCTGCAGGCGTAGAGCTGGGGCTACTTTCGTCATCCAGCTTTTCACCTCTGAGGGTTTAATTGGAAAGGAGGTGTCACCAAAGTGTGAGTGCGTTGCAAAGGCAGGTGCAGAGGTGGCCTCCTCGGGGGAGGCAAAGGACTGGGAGGACAGCAGAAAGGACAAGGTGACAGAACCCATGCGGGGGCAGAAGCACGGCCTGGGGTGGGGCCCGAGGACATGTTTCACTGGGAAGAGGAAGCGTTAGACCCAAGGCTACTACACGTACGTGTGTGTGTGCGCACTGTGCATGTGCATGTGTGTGCATGTGCATGTGTGTGCACTGTGCATGGGTATGTACGTGTGTGCACTGTGCGTGTGCATGTGCATGTGTGTGCGCGTGCATGTGTGTGCAGATGTGCATATGTATGTACATGTGTGTGTGTGTTGGGAGTGAGGAAGCCAGGCTCCATCAGAGCCGCCCCTCCCCTTCTCTGTGGCCAGGCTGTGGTGATGTGGCACCACCTCCTGTTGGAACCATGGCGCCTCCTCAGGGGTCCCCATCAGAGGTGTGGGTAAGAGGGGCTCCGGGCTGCTGGGCTGACACCCCTGTGTGCAAACACCAAACCTGAAGGCCCAGCATGTGGGGAGTTCCTGGCAAGGTGCACAGGGCTGATCTCAGGAGAGGGTAGGAAAGGGGCGGTGAAGAAGGCACACTCTTCAGTTTGCAGAAGCTCAGGATTCTCTAATGCCCTCTCCGCACTACTGGGGCAATAGAGAACCTCAACCTGGCGGGTACTGCCCCTGCCTATATTGCGTCTGCATGGGAAATAGCCTAGCATCTGCCCTTGCACTTGAGTGTGGCGATGTTGGGGAGGGAGGGGAAAAGCCCACACTTGGATACAAGATGTAGGATTCTTTGGTGAGCAGGTGGTGGGCACAGGGTGCAGGATAGGATGTGAAATGCATGCCACCCCTCCAGCTGCCTCTCTCCTAGAGGCCCCCCAGGCAGCAGCCCCAGGACCAGGGGCAGCTCTGGGGTCACCCTTGACCCCCGATCCCAGCCTAAGTCTCCACAGGCTTCTTGCCTTGCAGGCCCCTCCCCCTTTCAAACATGAGAAGAGGGCCGGGCATGGTGGCGCATGCTTGTAATCCCAGTACTTGGGAGGCTGAGACAGGAGGATCACAGGTTCAAGAACACCCTCAGCAAGTAGTGAGACTCGCATCAATCTAGTGAGACCCTGTTTCCAAATAAGAAATAAAATCAGACTGAGGGTGTAGCTCGAAGGTAGAATGTCTCTGGGTTCAATCCACAGTACAAAAAAAAAACAAAGATGAGAAGAGGTGGACACAGATGGTCTGGGCTGCTGGTGTTCAGAGGACACTACCTCAGTGTACCTGCCTGTCAGGGGAGCAGAGCCGAGGGACAGCCTCTGTCCATGGTACGTGTTTGGCGATCAGACCCTCACTGGAGAGCAGGGCTGTGGAATATACATGCTAACAAACTTCTATTACTTCTTCCCACGCCTTCCCTCAGCAGTGCTAGGGATTGAACCTAGGCATGCTACATGCTAGGCAAGCTATACACCCACACCCAGCCCCATCTCTTCTTCTTTTTTTTTTTTTTTTTTTTTTTTTTTTTT
>PVLC010048886.1:0-10616 GCA_004027655.1 Graphiurus murinus | reverse complement strand
GTGACCACCCGGGCGAGAATTTCATCATCCTGCATCGCCGGAAGTGCAAAGGTTTCCAGGCGCAGATCGCGTTTGCCGTACAGGCGCAGGGCTGTTGTTGTTTGCATGTTTACCACCTCACCCCTTTCATCTTTCGCATGACGGCTGTATTGGCTTCCTTCACGTCCCCGGGTCACGCAGTGAATCCACGCTCCCAGGGATAAATCCAGTTGCCGCCTCGCCGTACTGCGCCATCTTTGGGGTTAACTTGTTGAAGTAGACCCGGCATCGCCGGGCGGAATAATCAGGACAGGAAGCCCAGTGCGTTACCGATAATCCCCAAACCGAAGAGGGCGAAAATCAGCCAGACCGGGTTCACTTTCTTATTGAGCAGGCGCACCATTAGCAGCGTCAGGCCCAGAGCCAGCAGGCCGGGGCAAAGCTGATCGAGGATGTTTTGTACGGTCATGGTGACGGTTGAGCCGTTGGCGCCCGGCGTTTGCGAGACCACCAGCGGGACGTTGATGGTGGTCCACTTGGTGACCAGCACGCCCATCACAAACAGGCCAAGAATGGAGGCGCCTTCGGTCAGTTTTTGCAGCAGGTTACCGCCCATATCGCTGACGATATTGACCCCTTTACGGAAGCCAAGCTGCAGTCCGTACCACTTCATCGCCAGACGAACCGCGTTGAAAATAAAGAAGAACAGCAGCGGACCAAGAATATTTCCGGAGAGCGCCAGCGAGGCGCCGAGGGCGGCGGTAATTGGCCGCAGCGTGCCCCATACCAGCGGGTCGCCCACGCCTGCCAGCGGTCCCATCAGGCCGACTTTGATCCCGTTGATGGCGCCATCGTCAATAGCGGCGCCGTTGGCCCGCGCTTCCTCCATCGCGACGGTCACGCCAATAACCGGCCCGCAGACTGCCGGAGTGGTATTGAAGAACACCAGATGGCGCTTCAGCGCGGCAACCTGATCCTCCTTCAGCGGGTAGAGGCGCTTGATGGCCGGGATCATGTCGTAGCAGAAACCAAGCCCGTGGATACGCTCGAAGTTGAATGACGCCTGCTGCAGGTTGGATCGCAGAAACATGCTCACCAGGTCGCCTTGGGTAATTTTTTTCTGTTCCATGTTGGGCTCCATCAGTCGTCAAGCTGGTCAAGGGCGGTGGAAGAGGGGGCGGCGGCCTGCGGTTCAGGTTTACGCCACTGCGGGTTGAGCTGGATATAAATCAGCGCGATGATGACCCCCACGCCGCCGAAAGCCAGCAGACTAAAGTCGAGATAGCCGCCCGCGAGGAAGCCGAGAAAGAAGAAAGGCATCAGATACTTCACGCCCATCATGCGCAGCACCATGGCGTAGCCGACCACCACGATAAAACCGCCGGCGATTTGCAGACCGCGGGTGACGAATTCCGGGATGGCGCTGAGCATATTGCTGACCATATCCGCGCTGACGAACAGCGAAACCACCAGCGCGGGAATGGCGACGCGCAGCGCCTGAACGCCCAGCGCCGACACGTGCAGCAGATCGATTGTTCTGAAGCGCGCCTCTTCCGCGGCCTTATCCGCCGCGTGCTGGAACACCACGGTAATGGTGCGGGCGAACACGGTGAGTACCTGGCCTGCGGCCGCGACCGGCAGCGCAATCGCTATTCCGGTAGCGATGCTTTGCTGGCCAACGATCACCAGGATGGCGGAAATAATGCTGGCTAACGCCGAATCCGGAGACTGCGCCGCGCCGACGTTCATCCAGCCGAGCGCGATGAGCTCCAGCGTCCCGCCGAGCATAATTCCGGTTTTTAAATCGCCGAGAATTAAGCCAATCACGGTACAGGCGATTAATGGACGGTGCGTCTGGAATTCATCCAGCACGCTGCCCATCCCGGCAATACAGGAAAAAATAAATATGGCTATTATTTGTAGGGTACTTATTTCCATAATTTGTCACCTTGAGGGTATAGAAATCCCTGCCTTTTACGGCATTTACACGATGTTCTTCAGGCTGCCTCTTTGTTGACTGCATTCTCTCGCCCCAGTCGCATAGTAATCTATGCTGCTGGTGACTCGCTCATTTGCCGCCGCGATGCAGCCAGAATGCCAGGGTGAAATAAAAGGCGCGTTTTATTATTCTGTAACGGACTGCTCTGCTATTTTATCGAGAATATTAACCGACGGATCTGAGGCTACGACGCGTAAATCAAGTTTAACCCCCAGCTTATCTAACTGCTGAAAGGTATTAATATCCGCTGCGTCTAATGACACCGCTTTGGTTAATTGTTTCTTACCCGGTCGCCAGGCCATGCCGCCAATATTCAGGGTGGCTATTTTCACCCCCTGCTGCACCATGGTTAATACATCCTGCGGGTTTGTGAATAAATAAAAGACCGTTTCGTCCTGATATTGCGGGTTGTGATAAACGGCGACGGCTTTCTCGATATTCACCACATTGACCTTCATGCCCGGCGGCGCGGCCTGGCGAAGCAGCGTGCGGCGAACGTCGTCGTTATACACGTCGTCATTACAGATAATAATGCGCTGGGCGTTGGCCACTTTTGACCAAACGGTGGTGACCTGGCCGTGAATCAAACGGTCGTCAATGCGCGCGAGCGTAATGTTCATCAGAAATCCTCCTCAACGGTTTCCGGTTGCCGCCAGGTGACGCAGCACTGGCTGGCGATAAGTTCCAGGTGTTGGCACAGCGCTTCTGCATTCATCGTTTGCTGATTATCGACCAGCTCCAGAGCCAGCGGCAGCGACAGGCCGCTGATGACCCGGAGCTGCGGGTTGCGCATCGCTAGCCCGGCGGCGGCATTCCACGGGCTGCCGCACTGTAAATCGACGGCAATAAGCCACTCTTCGTCTTTGTGAGTACTTACCAACTTTTCAAGCTTACCAGCGATGTCGCCCGCGTTTTCACCCGGTACAAACTCCACGGCGCTGACGTTGACATCGCCGTAAACCATGCGCACCGAGTCGAGCATGGCGCAGGCCAGCTGGCCGTGGGCGCAGAAGATGACGTTAACCATTTTTCCCCCTTAGCCGCGCGTTTTTCCGCCCGCGATGTTAGTGGTGACTCCGGTGATATAGCTGGCGCGATCTGAGAGCAGATAGCAAACAAAATCAGCGACTTCGCTGAGCCGACCCGAACGACCAATCGGAATCGAATTTTTGCTATAGCCTTCGCGCAGCTGCTCGACGGTAATATTACGGGTCCAGGCCAGCGCCTGTTCGTACTCAGGCGTGCGCAGCCCGGTTTTTTCCAGAATGCCCGGCGCAACGCCCACGACGCGAATACCGTGTTTACCTAACTCTTTCGACCATGAGCGGGTAAAGCTATTCAGCGCGGCTTTAGTCGCGGCGTAACAGCTCTGGCCTTCAGAGCCTTCGAGGCCGCTTTCCGACGAGACGTTAACAATCACGCCGCTGCGCTGTTTAACCATCTGGCGGGCTACCGCCTGTGACATCAGAAATACGCCTTTTTGATTGATATTGACCATTTTTTCGAATGCCGCTTCATTTAATTCATAGCGGCCGGACGGTGCTTTCTCATCGACTAATAAACGCGGGAAGTTGACGCCAGCGTTATTAACCAGTCCGTCAATACGGCCAAAACGCTGAATAATACTGTCGACGGTATTATTCACTTCACTGGCGCTGGAAATATCTGTTGGCCAGAAACAATAATTTTCACCGAGCTGATGTTTATCGCCGCCGTGAATATCGCTCATCTGCACATTTGCGCCCTGGGCTAATAATTCATCGACAATCGCCAGGCCAATTCCTAATGCGCCACCGGTAACAATAATAATTTTATCTTTTAAGTTTAACCACGTATCCATTATCGACTCCTGTTTCTTCAGATAAAGGGATTCCCCGCAGCAGCGCTGCGTGAAATCATATCGTTGTAATTTACTTCAGTAGCGACTCGGCGGTTTCTCGATTCGTCACCAGACAGTTAATATAGTGTCCATTTAAGGCGCCAAGAATACCGGAGTATTTTTCCTCGCCCATGGCGATACCTACCGAATAACGCGCCTGCCTGAGTTTCGCCATCTCAATAGACAGCGTTTTCTCGCTCATGGCGGTTTCTACCAGCGCGCCATCAATATTGTAAAAGCGCGAGCAGATATCACCGGCGACCTGGCGGGCGTTGAGATCGTCGCTCTCTTCGCTGCCGTAAAACGCATGCCAGTTGGCGCCGTCGCGGATAGCCGGTGAACCGATCCCCACCAGCGCGACGTCCAGGTTATCCCAGTAAGATGCAATAGCTTTAAAGTGCTGGGATTGCATAATACCGTTGCGAATTAATTTGTTATCCAGCAGCGCCGGGAAATCGGCGAGATGCGATTCCGCTTTCAGCTTCGCCGCGGCGCCGTAGGTCAGCGTATTCACGTGGTAGCGGCTCTCCAGCTTGCCGGAGGGGCCGCCGATAATCGGGACGCAGATAACCTGACGGGACTGACTGGCCTGCGGCAGATTCTCCACCAGCGCGCGTACCGCACGCCCCCAGGAGAAACCGACGATATCGCCCGGCTCCAGCAGCCTGTCGACCAATTGTGCGCCATGCAGGCCGATAAGATTGAGCTGATCCTCCTCCAGCAGCGAGTCGCAGGCCGCCACCACCGCCTCCTTGAGGCCAAATTTTTGTTTCAGCTGCTGCTCAAGCCACAGATTTTCGTTGTAGTCATAGTTGATGGCGATAGTGACGATGCCCTGCTCGCGGCCGCGCTTCAGCAGACGGCTGATGGTGGTGCGGTATATCCCCAGCTCGCGGGCAATCTGCGCCTGGGTCATATCCTGCTCATAATAGAGCTGGGCGATTTTTACGATCAGACGAATATCGTCGCTGTTTTCCATCGTCACTGTCGGCTCCTGCACATTTGTGCAAATCAGATATTGGCGCTCACGATCTGATATAACCCCATCAGGCGCCCGCTTTAAAGAAATTTTCCTCTTTTTCATAGCAACCTTCTGACCGTTTCTGTTGCACATTTGCGTTGCTAATCGCCGGTTTCCGGCACGTTTGTGCCGTAAGTGATAAGGGCCTGATTCTGCTTTATTTCGCCGGGCAAAGTTGCTGGGCTTTCTGAAGTACACTTTTGTGTTGAAAGGCGGGACAGATCACATTTAGCGTCAGGCGGCGAGCGCGCGATTCTTTTTTATCGCCTGCAAGGTAGGGTATATTTCGTTTTTAAACAGAAAGCATTCAAGTTTTATCAAGGCGGCAAGGGAGCGACGCCCGGCAGCATAGAAATCTATGTGACTGGGATCAGTGAGTGTAGCCATCGCAGAGACAACTTGAAGGATGAAGTGTTTCAGGAGAAGTTATGCTGCCCGACTCGTCAACCCGACTCAATAAATACATCAGCGAAAGCGGAATTTGCTCGCGCCGTGAAGCCGATCGCTTTATCGAACAAGGCAACGTTTTTATCAACGGCAAACGCGCCACTATTGGCGACCAGGTTAAAGCTGGCGACGTAGTCAAGGTCAATGGCCGGTTGATTGAGCCGCGCGAAGCGGATGATTTAGTACTGATTGCGCTGAATAAACCGGTTGGCATCGTCAGCACTACCGAAGACGGGGAGCGCGACAACATCGTTGATTTCGTTAACCACAGCAAACGCGTATTCCCAATCGGCCGTCTGGACAAAGACTCGCAGGGGCTCATCTTTCTGACCAACCATGGCGATCTGGTGAATAAAATCCTGCGCGCCGGTAACGACCATGAAAAAGAGTATCTGGTCACCGTTGATAAGCCGGTGACCGATGAGTTTATTCGCGGAATGGGCGCGGGCGTACCGATTCTCGGCACGGTAACGAAGAAGTGCAAAGTGAAAAAAGAAGCGCCTTTTGTGTTTCGCATTACCCTGGTTCAGGGGCTGAATCGCCAGATCCGCCGGATGTGCGAATATTTTGGCTATGAAGTGACGAAGCTTGAGCGGACGCGGATCATGAACGTCAGCCTGACGGGGATCCCGCTGGGAGAGTGGCGCGATCTGACCGACGATGAGCTGATCGATCTCTTCAAGCTGATTGAGAACTCGTCTTCAGAGGCGAAACCGAAGGCAAAGGCGAAGCCGAAAACGGCCGGCATTAAGCGCCCGGTAGTCGCGATGGAAAAAACCAGCGAGAAGTCTTCCCGTCCGCCGTCGAACGGCAAACGCTTTACTGCGCCTGGGCGTAAAAAGAAAGGGCGTTAGCGTCTGCCGCGCGTTGGCGTATTTGCCGACCAGGAAAACGAGGCTTCCGCATCCGGTTTGTAAGCCTGCTTTTTCTTGAGCTGGCGGGCTTTCTTAGCCTCGGCTTCGCGCTGGAGCATTAGTTTATCGATGTACTCTTTTTTCACGCTATTGGTCTCCGCGTTGGTCAGCGGACGGCCATGGGCGATGCGCGCGCGGTCGAGCAGGGTTTTCAGTTCGCGCTGTTCGCGCTCGGTCATCTCTTTTTGAGTGATGCGGGGGAGTGCCATAGTGGTGCCCTCAGTTAGCCTGTGGCTTCAGTGTACGGTAAAGGGGCGGACGTCTCACGGTAAATTGTTGTGCCTCGCAGAAAATCCCGGAGGCGGTGCTGCGCACCTGTCCGGGCTACAAAACCCGCAAGCTGCACGGACCGTAGCCCGGCTAAGCGCAGCGCAAGCCGGGAAAATTACGGGTTGTTAGCTCTCTTTTTCCGTTTTACGCGATTCATCCGCAATCGGCTTCCCTGACCAGTAACCGGCCAGCAGCGAGCCGGACAGGTTGTGCCAGACCGAGAACAGCGCCCCGGGCAGCGCGGCCAGCGGGCCAAAGTAGATTTTCCCCAACGCGGCGGCAAGGCCGGAGTTCTGCATTCCCACCTCGATCGCCAGCGTGCGGCAGGTGGACTCGTCAAAGCCAAACAGTCGCCCGCCCCAGTAGCCGCCGAGCAGACCGATAGTGTTATGCAGGATAACGGCGATAATCACCACAAAACCAACGGAAGCGATATGCGACGCGGAGCCTGCCACCACGGCGCAGATAATCGCCAGAATGCAGACCATCGAAAAGGCCGGGAGAAACGGTTCCACCGCCTTCACCACTTTCGGCAGCAGATGATGCACCGCCAGCCCCAGTGCAATTGGGATCACCACAATTTGCAGAATGCTGAGCAGCATTCCCATCACATCTACCTGAATATGCGCATCCACGTACAGACGCGTCAGCAGCGGCGTCGCGACCACGCCGACCAGGGTGGATACCGAGGAGATGGTGACTGAGAGCGCAACATCGCCTTTTGCCAGAAAGATCATCACGTTGGATGCCGTACCGCTGGCGACGCTGCCCACCAGCACCATGCCGGCGGAAAGCTCCGGCGGCATGTGAAAAATCAGCGCCAGCAGCCAGGCGGCGAGCGGCATCACCAGGTAGTGGAGAAAAATCCCTGCGGCAACCGGCGCGGGGCGGGAAAGCACGCGCTTAAAGTCGTCGACTTTCAGATGCACGCCCATGCCGAACATAATCAGCATCAGCAGCGTCGGGACCCAAGGGCCAACGGGAGTAAAAGTGGATGGCGTGTAATAAGCGATAACCGAGAGCAGCAGCGCCCATAATGGGAACAGCCGCGTAAGCGTGGCGAGCATGTTGTTTTCCTTGCACATAAGTTGTGTTTGCTTGTTATTGACCGGCCGGGATCGAGCCCGGCCATAGCTATTGTTTATCGTGCTAAGAAATATTATTCAAACAAATTATGCTCATGTTCCGCTGCGGATAAGCTCCCAGCTGAGTCCGAAGCGCGCTAAATACTTGCGCAGGCGGTCAGCATCGTTAGGATTGGCCTTTTTCTGACGGGAGACGGCGAACAGCTCGCGTCCGGCTTCTGAGAGCGAAGCGCTGCGCTGGCAGACCTCCAGCACCGTTTCCAGCTGCCGGCGATCGAAGAGATCGATTTCCATTGCTATGTCAGGAGAAGACGTCGTCAGCTGCCAGCTCTCTTTCAGCAGCATAATCTCCTCTTCCACAACGGCCTGCGTAATGCGCCCCTGCTCGGCCAGCGTCGCCATACGCGCCACGGATGAGCTGAGCTCGCGAAAATTGCCGCGCCACTGCGCCTGCGGCGAGCAGGCAAAGGCCAGATAGCGCTCGCGGGCCTCTTTATCAAAGCGGATCTGCGTCTGCCGTTCGCTGGCCAGTCGCCGTAGTTCATACTCCACGTTTGGCGCAATATCTTCCCGCCGCTGCGCCAGGCCGGGGAGGGCAAAGCGCCACATATTGATGCGCGCATAAAGATCTTCGCGAAAGCGTCCTTCCGCCACCCACTGCTGCATATCGCGATGCGTTCCGGCGATTAGCTGAAAGTCGCTGTGCGCCTCGTTGTCCGAACCAAACGGGAAAAAGGTTTTTTCTTCAATGGCCTTCAGCAGCATGGCCTGCTCGTCCAGCCCCAGCTCGGCGATTTCATCAAGAAACAGCACGCCGCCGTCGGCTTCGCGTAATAGTCCGGCGCGCGGCGTGACCGCGCCGGTAAACGCGCCTTTGACATGGCCAAACAGCGTAGACATTGCGTTATCGCCGCGCAGGGTGGCGCAGTTAACCGCCATAAATTTTCCCGCCACTAAATGACGCGACTGGCGCAGCTGATAGATACGTCTGGCGAGAAAGGACTTACCGGCGCCCGTTGGGCCAGTAAGCAGGATCGGATCGGTCGATCGGATCGCCACGCGCTCAATTCGATCGATAAGCTTGTTGAACGTCGCATTGCGCGTCTCTATCCCGGCTTTCAGGAAAGAGACCGACTGCTGCTGCTCGCGCTGAAAGCGGCTGGTGAGCGCGGCATAGCGGTTTAAGTCCAGATCGATAACTGAGTAAATACCGGCAGCGATGGCTTCATCCGGTGAGCCTTTCGGCGCAGGACCGGTCTGCAGCAGATTGGCGGGAAGATAGCGCGCCTCCGTCAGCAGGAACCAGCAGATTTGCGCCACGTGAGTCCCGGTAGTGATATGCACCAGATACTCTTCGTTTTCGGTATCAAAGCTGTAGCGGCTGGCGAAGTCGAGAAACGCCGCGTAGACCTCTTCAAAATCCCACGGATCGTTTATCTCGACCCTATGCGGGCGTACTTCGGTTTGCGGCGAAAGCAGGGCGATATCTTCGATCAGCTTTTGCGCCAGGCTTTCATCGTGCGGCTGGTGGATGAGCTCCAGCCTGTCGACAGGAAAATCGGCCTGCTGGCATAGCCCAACGGTGGGCCGCCATTTCTTTAAACGATTAGCCCGCTTGCCGCGTTTATCCAGTACCGTTCCGAGAACGCCAATCACCACCCGACGCTTGTTCATTATTTATCTCATAAGATAAGTATCGATACTAAAAGATAAAAAATTCTCCCGAGCCGGGCAACGGCAAAAACCGAGTTAAAAAATAAATCACTTTTAATCAATGAGATAAAAATTTATTTCGTCACTTTTTCGTTCTGGCACGCATCTGGCAATAACCCTTTCGTTATTTCGCTGAATTCGCAGGGGGTTAAACCCCGCCGGCACGTCAGAAACGGTACTGACCGTCTTTCGGGCGCGTTCCGTCAGCCGATAACCACCAATGGGTTCGATTCCCGATTTCACTCCAATGAAAACTGGTTTGTTAATCATAGAGATACTCGGGGTTTTGCGCAGTCAGCACTCCCCACAGCAGGCCGCCGGTAAAGGCGCCGTGCCGCAGGCAAAAGGGAGTTCCCCTGCGGCTTCGCCCCTGCACCCGCGCCTGCTTTTTATAAGGAATAAAAAATGGCTAAAAAAATCACTATACGGAAAGGCCAACTGGGGCTTCTCTCTCGTCAGGGAGATTACTATCAGATTCTGGAAGCGGGCGAGTATCGCCTGCCGTGGTTCAACGTTCCTGAAGTGCTAATCGTTAACAGGGACGGCAGCGAAGTGCCGGAGGCGCTGGCCGAGTATTTACGGCGCTTTCAGGCGGAATGGATCGAACAGTACTGCCTGGCGGCGGACCTGACGGATAACGAGGCCGGAGCGCTCTATAACAACGGCGTGCTGCAGGAAATTCTGCCGCCAGCGACGCGTCGACTTTACTGGGCCGCCGGTGACGAGATGCAGCTGCTACGTCTGGATACCCGGCAGGTTGAGGTCCCCGAGGCGATCATGAACGCGGTGCTGCAGCCGAGACGTCACGGGACGGTAAAAGGTCGCGAAGCGATCCTGACCGTATCGGTGCCAGCCTGGCACGTCGGGGTATTGAAAGTCGATGGTGAGACGCAGTCGCTGCTGCCGCCGGGCCTGAGCGCCTACTGGAAGATCAATCACCTGGTGGAAGCTGAAGTGGTCGATACCCGCCTGCAGGTGCTGGAAGTCGGCGGTCAGGAGATTCTGACCAAAGATAAAGTGAATCTGCGTTTAAATCTGGCGGCGAACTGGCGCTACAGCGATGTGTTGCGGGCTTTTGGGCAGCTGACGAAGCCCCTGGACCATCTGTATCGCGAACTGCAGTTTGCGCTGCGTGAAGCCGTCGGAACGCGAACGCTGGATGAACTACTGGAAGATAAGCACATCATTGATGAGGTGGTGAGCGCGCAGGTAACCGAGCGCATGGCGGCATTTGGTATCGAAGTCGCCTCGCTGGGCGTGAAAGATATTGTTTTGCCCGGCGACATGAAAGCTATTCTGTCGCAGCTGG
>PVLC010048885.1:0-10603 GCA_004027655.1 Graphiurus murinus | reverse complement strand
TGTTTTTGCCAGTGATAACAGTCAAACAGAAGTGAAACATTGGAGACACCTGTTGGAACTTCAGTTGCTCTTTGGGTGCTGTGAGTCATCTCTACGCTGAACTGGCTGATGGCTTTTGAATACTAAATAAATGCTTTCTCAATTTTTTTTTTTTTTTTTTTGGTGTGGGAGAATGATACTAGAAATTGAACCCAGGGGCTTTCTACCTTCGAATTACAACTCCAATCCTTTTTATGTTTTGTTTTGATCTTGCTAGGTTGCTGAGGACCTCGCTAAGTTGCTGAGGCTGGTCTCGAACCTGTGATCCTCCTGTCTCTGCCTCCCAGTACTGGGTTTACAGGCATGCTGCAATGTATCAGTGTTAGGTACACTTTTGTGTTTAATTTGCGCTACTCACATTCTCTCCATCACCTTGTGAACTTTAGGCAGTCAACAGAGCAATAACTCAAGTCCCAATGTGTTGTGTTTGCCTATGTCTATAGTTTAAATATTCCCAATTTGGCCAATTTCAAGCTACCAACTTAGAGAATGTGGACCAGGGAAGAAATGCACAGTAACACAGGTGGCCCAGTATTTCCATCTCACAGGTACCAAAATACAAATAACTCTCAGAGCATAGACAATACTAATTGAATTGGGAAATGATAACTTTTGAATGCACATTGCCTATACTCATAACGTAATTTTTTTTTTTACTTGTAAGCTTGGAGACATTAAGTTCATGTTTAAGGATTAACTTGGAAAATCCCTGAAAGTTGGCTCTCAGCACAAATCAGGTCCACTGGGTGGAGACAGTACTGAGCCCAGATCTTTCCAACTTCATGGCTGGGCTTTTAGTCACTTTACCACATCCTTCCATTCAGTAAGCAGTGAGTGGACTGGCAGGAGTGGCGGTTGTGACATCAAAGCCTACGCTGTCTCTAGTTCCAAGCTGCCCCTCGCTCATTCTCCCCCCCGCCCCCATCATTATCTGAAGAACATGAGAAGAGCGCAACCTCTTTAGGATGGCTTCTTTTACTTTTCCCTTAGCTACAAAGCTCCCAAGCTAACCAGAACAAAGCTAGTAGGTAAATCCCACCCGCTCTGTTGATCTCTTCATGAAGATGTCCTGATCTGAGAGCTTGCACTGGGAAGGTCCCAACAAGGCTGAGTTGGAGAGAGAAGCTCAGCGCTCTCAGAAGACACAACCCAGCAGATCAGGCTCTTAGTAATAGAGAAAGGGATGGGGAAAAGCCCATAATATTTATCATGCTCATATTATTTGTTTTGTTAGAACTATTGTATTTTGTAGTCTTAGCGTGGGAATGAGTCTTTTAATCTTGTCTATGTTCAATCAGCCCACAGGAGCCATTTACATTTTAATTGTGAAATTGTAGCCATAGTGATGTTTTCTCACTAAATATTGGATTAAAAAAAAACCTAATGGACTTTATAAGATGTGATTTTTTAAGTCTTCAGAAGTCAAGAATGCAGACAGGATGTATGATTTGGCTGTTATGGGCATAGGTCATAGGATCATAATTGGCTCTGATACTTAGTCCATGTGCTCAGGCAAGCTACGTTTCAAAGCCTAATTTTTAGCTTCTCCTCCATTGGGCTGTTGGGAGGATGAAAGGAAATGGCACGTACACATCTTGTAATGCAAACCAGACTCATAAATGGGATGCTCTCTATCATCTACCTAATGCTCAAGACAAGGCGTTGAAATGCAGAATCTGCAAGTGCAGAGTTAGTATTTTAAAACTTCTGTTAACGTGCGTTTGTCCAAATCTCACTGGGGGAGGAATGAATGATACTCAGGGCTATCATCACATGGTCTATCTGGAATAAGGTTTTCTTCATTACCAATAGGTCATTGAATTTTATTTTTAAAACCTACATAACTGTTTACCTACTTAATTTAGTGGGTTAAATTTATTTCTATTAATAGCTACTCAATTTGGAACTTATGGATGTGCTATGAGTGGCTGGAACATGTGAGAAATGTTGCTCATTCTTCTTCCAGATACAATCCCCATCTGCTGGTATTTCATGATATTATATTGGCATGTGGCTTACCAGATCTGCATTCGTTTATTCAGTAAATAATTACTGAATCCTCACTGTCTTCTGGCTCTGTCCTAGGTTCTGAGGAAAGTCCTGGAAGAGTTGCCACACTTTGCATATAAAAAAACTGTATAGCAAAAAATTACACCAAAGAAGTATTCATTGTGTATTCCACATTCTAAATGTCCCTGAGCATCTGCTTTTTATCTGGCAACCCTGATCTTTGTCTACAAATGGGTTATCACCAACTGAAGGACACAGTCAAGTGTTCCTCCAGTGAGCAAGCATAGTGTGGCGAGCGCTTTTAGCAAGTCCAAGGTGCAGACAGGCATTCCTGAAGAAGTGGCGTCCATCCTGGGATGTGAAGGTGAGTTTGCCCAGTAAATTTCCCACCTGGGAAGGTGTCTCAGGTAAAAGGATCTGTTTTTTTGTTTGTTTGTTTGTTGTTGTTGTTGTTTTAGGTTTTAAGATAGAAAACTAGGTTGGTGATTTTGTCAGGCTGCTACATAATTGTTCCAAAAGGGTGAGGAGGAGACAGTTCCTAGTGAGGCTAGGCTGTACCTCCACTCCCTGATTCCTTGAGTTACCATTGTATTCTCCCAGCCCTTTACTTAAAGCTAGTCTGACTGCATTTTAATTGTCTACAAGTAAAAACAGTCCTAACTAAGAAAAGCAAACACATATAAGTGGAGGTTCTGAACTCCTGGAGAGGGATTAATCAGATTACAGAGTTGACTTGGGGAGAAAAATCTCGTATTGTCAAAGCTTCCTTTCAGCAGTCTCTTAGATCATCCACCAAGATGAACACTGAGAAGCACCGGGGGGAGAGACTTGCCTACAGAGGATCTCTCTTCTGTCGTCCCAGGACTCAGGTGTAGTGGCTGGAATGGCGGGACACTGGCTCTTCTTGCTCCTTTTGCTCGGCCATGCATTGCCGAGCTTGTGTGGGATGTATTTGTGTAAGCTGAGTGGGGCTTCATTGATAGTGCATAGAGGAAGACTGCTGTGGTCACCTCATAAAGAGACAAATAGAACCTTTCCCCTCCAAATTTGGTTCAGGTGGCAAGACTGATGAGGCCACAGATGTACCCAGAGAGTATGGAAAGGGTCAGGACTTACATAAGAGGCTTTCTGGAGGAGTAGGACAGGCTCCCCAGCAGTTCTAAAAATAGCTCAAGAACAGTGAAGGGACACTATCTTGTCTTTATTGTGGCTGGAGGCAGGGGTGGGGGCGGGGTGAGAGGAAGGTTCCTGGGTGCAACCAGGAAACAATGAACAGGGCACCTGGGCTGTGTGTGTGTGTGTGTGTGTGTGTGTGTGTGTGTGTTATTGGGAATTAAACCTATGGGCAGTCTACCTCTGAGCTATATGCCCAGTCCAATTTTATTTTTTGTTTTGAAATAGGGTCTTGCTAGATTGATGAGTGTCTTGCTACGTTGCTGAGGCTGTCGTCGAACCTGCAATCCTCCTGTCTCAGCCTCTCAAGTATCACCATGTACCATCACGCCCAGCTCAAATTTTCTTATCAGCTCGTCCAGATATGGGGCAAGAGGGGAAAAGGGAGAATCAGCCTTTGAAAGTTGTTCGTGAACATCAAAATTAGACTCGAATTCTTCATTAAAAAGACATTTTCTGATATTCCATCTTTTCTGCTTCTCATCAATAATACTGTAGTTTCAAGAATTCTGTACATTTGTGCATATCTTTGTACTAAGTTCTACACTAGATGTATCAAACAGAGTCTGGCAGGAAAGAGGTAGCACGTGCTAATTAGAGTAATTAGAAGAGAGTTAAAGAACAATTAGCAAAAGTATGTGTTGGGCTGGAGAACACAAGGGCTGATATCATAACCTGGGTTGAGTAGTGACATTTGAGACTCCATTTAACCTTCACTCCCGTTGGAGAAGGCAAAGGAAGGGTGGTGAGAATCTGGAGCAGGGGAGATGGGGAGAGGGCTGCTGCGGAACAGAAGCTATGCACTTAGGTCAAAGACATCAGCCGACTACAAAGATTCCCTCAAGGAAAAAGCAGGACTTAGTATATATATAACATACAAAATTTTGTTTAACATGCATAATTTTAAATAGGTGGTTTTATTAGAAGCGTAGCAATAATTAGCAACTTGGAAGGGAACATACTTTGTGCTCTTGCTCTTTCTCTTTCTTTTAAATTATAGTCAGCCCTCCTTATCTATGGAGGATTGGTTCTCAGACCTCCAGAATACCCAAATCTGTAGATGTTCAAGTTCCGTATATAAAATGGCTTCCTGTGTGTATATACCATTCTGTATACTTTGTCCTCTCTAGATTGCTTTTAATACCTAATATAATTGAAAGCTATGTAAATATTTGTTGTGCTATATTGATTAGAGATGACTGACAAGAAAAAAACTGTACTTTTTTGCTACAGACCCAATATTTTTAAAAAATACTTTCGATTCACAGTTGGTCGAATCCGCAGAATTAAGAGATATGGTTTGCCCAGATATATAAGACTGGATCTAATGCTAGAAATTCAGAATAAAGAAGAACCAGGGCTGGGTGGTGGCACATGCCAGGAATCCCAGCTACTTGGGAGACTGAGGCAGAAGGGTTGTAAGTTGGAGGCCAGCCTGGGCAATTCCACAAGACCCCATGCCAAAAAATAAGAGGGCCGGGTATGTTAGTGCACACCTAGTACTTGGGAGATTAAGATAGGAGGATGACAGGTTCATGGACAGCTCCAGCAACTTAGCAAGACTCTCAGAAACATAGTGAGAACCTATTTCAAAACAAAAAGTAAAAAAGGGCTGGGGATGTACCTTGGAGGTAGAATGTCCTTGATTTCAATCCTTAGTGCCATACAAAAAAGAGAGGAGGGACTGGGATGTAAGTCAATGGTAGGTAGAGCTCTTCCCTAGCATGCACAAGTATGCATCCCCAGTACTGCAAAGAAAGAGGAGGAGGAGAAGGAGGAAGAGGCGGCGGCCAGGATATGACAGCATGCAAATCTACCTCGTCATATACCCCTCATGCGTTGGACTGGGTTCTAACTCAGTGAATATTTACTCATTAAACATTTGGCAGAACCAGAGCAAGAACTTTACTCTGAGAAATATGATGAACAAAACAGTGATATCTGTAGTGGTGGTCTTAGAGTAAGTGGTTTGTCTTGTCTATCTTGTCCATATTGAGGTTTAATTCCTTTACCAGAGCAGTCCATCTGCTTGCGGCACAGACTGTGCTAACGGATCCTTGTGTCTGGGAGTTCATGCATACAGGACAGGAGCACAGAGGCTAGCCAGCCATAAAGCAGTTGCTTGCTGCTGTCGGCTTCTCTTCCCACTCTTTTCCTGTAGAGTCAAAATGGAATGTAGGCACAAATTGGAAACAACATAGCAGCTTTTCTGAAATTTATTTTCCATTCTAAAATGAATTTGCATTTTCAAATACTTGTTTTTGGCCTTGGATTTCATGCAGTTTTGTTTATAGCACCAGAAATAGAGCAATGTGACTTTTCGTTCCTTTTATTACTCCAATCTGATGCCCAAAGGGATGACGTCAAAATCATTAAACAAATGGCAGAAAGCAATCAATGCTCCCAAATAAAAGGTCACACAATAAGGAAAGAGGAAAATAAAATGCAGACTATCACTCATTGGTTTGGCTCAAAAATCTTCAAATTTTCATCAATTTACCAGTAAAACGCTGAATGAGAGCCATGGCTTTGCTTGGCATCCCTTGATAACTGTAGCGCGTGCATTTAGCAATCAAATGAGTCTGTTAACTTATAGACATTTTTGAAAACCCATTTGGGTTAAAAAAAATAGAGGTGTGGTAGAAAAAACTAAGGATAAGCTTAAATGTTCCCTTTAGGTTGGCCAGCAAAGATTCCCCAAAATTGTGAAAACTTCAGGCTTACCTTGGCACATGTTCAGGGAAGTTAGAATCAGTGCAAGAAGGAATAATAAACAATGAATGAATCAGCAGTAAAGATGAGTGTGGGGGACAGAAATAAGCACATCTCAAGGTGTGGCCCTGGTACCAGGAGTCTCTGTGCGGTCTCTGTACAATGCACCTGGCTTCCCAGCTTAATTTGTAATACAACAATCACAAGCCCATCTGATATAAAGACATTGTTCCCTCAAGCCTTGCTGGCAGCCTAACTAAATGAAGTCTCTCTGTGTGCTGATGCGCAGAGCAGTCGATTAGTGTCATATCTGAATGAAACAAATATATATGCAATGCCTTTTTCAGAGGCAGCTGTCACTTGAATGTGTTGACACAGAATATTTGCTTTTTGTTATGTATGTACTGGACTCTGTAAAATGCACTTAAGTAAAATACTAGCCTGAGTGGAGCAGCAATGGCATTCAGCATGCTTCAAATATTATTACTCAGGAAAATTCCCCATGATAATCACTTCGAGGTAGTGGCTGCCAGTGTGTGGAGGCTCCTGGCATAGAAAATTGGAAGTAATTATTAGACCAATGGCTGTCTTTATTTGATGCTGCCCCAATAGTTTATATATTTTTTGTTGGTGGGGATAGTTCGATGGAAAAACTAGAAATCTGGGTTCCCATGCTACATTTGGTGGGAGGGGAGCTGGGTGCAGTGGATTTTATTGATAATGCATGACAGTAAGGCTCCCTAAGCTCCCCCTTTTTAGGGGGTCTGAGATGGAAACTGGGAAGACCGGAGATTCTCAGTGTGTGTGGGACTGAGTTGGGGTGGCGACTCCCCAGCAGCTGAGGGCCTCTCTCTTCCTCTTATGTTTTCACTGGGGCTGGTGGTCCAGGGGCTCTTACTCCTTGGAGGCCATGAGGACCACGAGGCCCATCACACTGTTGCTGTAGCCGCATTCATTGTCATACCAGGAATTAGCTTGACAGAGTGGCATTGAAGCCCTAGCATTGAAGGTAGAAGAGTGGGTGTCACTGTTAAAGTTGCAAGAGATGGCCTGGTCCTTGGTGTAGCCCAGGACCTTGATGGGGCCTTGGGCACCTGCTCCACACCTTCTTGATGTCATCATATTTGGCAGCTTTGTCCAGGTGGCAGGTCAGATTCATAACTGACACATTGAGGGTGGGCACACAGAAAGCCATGCCAGTGAGCTTTCTGTTCATTTCAGGGATGATCTTGCCCACAGCCTTGGCAGTGCTGGTGGACACAGGGATGGTGTTCTGAGCAGCCCCATGGCTGTCATGCCAGTTTCCCAGAGGGGCCATCCATGGCAATGACCACATGGATGGTGGTCGTGAGTCCCTCCACGATGCCAAAGTTGTTGTGGATGACCTTGACCTGGTGGGCTAAGCAGTTGGTGGTGCAGGAGGCATTGCTGACAATCTTGAGGGAGTGTTTGTATTTCTCATGGTTCACACTCATCACGAACATGAGGGTGTTAGCGAAAGGGGAAGATATGAGGATCTTTTTGGCGCTGCCCTTCAAATGCACCCCAGCCTTCTCCATGGTAATGGAGACTCCTGTGGACTCCACAGCACACTTAGCACCAGCATTGCCCCACCTGCTGTTGTCACTCCTGGAAGATGAAGATGGACTTCCCGTTGGTGATAAGCTGCTTCCTTTTTGTGTGTGTGTGTGTGTGTGTGTGTGGTTCTGGGGCATTCTACTTCTGAGCCACACCCCCTGCCCCATTTTTTTATTCTTTATTTTGAAACTGGGTCTCACTAAGTTGTAGAGAGCCTCAGGGCCTCACTAAGTAACTGAGGCTGACTGTGAACCTGCAATCCTCCTGTGTCAGCCTCCCAAGTAATGGAATTATAAACCTATGCCACCACACCTGGCTCAAGCTTCCTGTTCTCAGCCTTGACTGTGCCATTGAACTTGCCACGGGTAGAATCATACTGGAACAAGTAGACGATGTAGTTAAGGTCAAAGAAAGGGTTATTGATGGTGACAGTATCCACTTTGCCAGAGTTGAAAGCAGCTCTGGTGACCAGGTGCCCAGCACTGTCAAATCCATTCACTCTGACCTTCACCATCATGATCATGTCTCAGGCACGTGGCTGGCCCTGCACGAGAAGATGTGACTGTTGAATGGGGAGGAGCAGAGAGCCCTGTGCTATGATTTTTAAAAGTGTTCTCCTCTTCCTATCTTAGAAAAATAATTTTCTCTGATTATTAAAGAAATACATAATCATTTAACATATATTAGAAACATATATTGTGAATGTATTTTAATGTTTTTCATTGATGTTATTTTTTTCCTTTTCAAAGGAAGATTAAGCTCCTTTACATTTTTTTAGTTAAGAGAAAATGAATAGTTCTGTTTCCTCCTCCCTTTGTTACACACACACACACACACACACACACACACACACACACACACACACTACACACAGGATGCAGGGCTGCTTAAATAGTATTGTTTTGGGTAGATGCATGAAGCTGATGTGTGCTAAGAGTCAACTTCAGCCGGTTCGCCTTACAATTGATTGTCAGCCTGTGAAGAACAGAGGCACATACAGGTGGAGCCTATAACTTACAAGTACATTCTGCTGCAGATTTACAGGGATTGGATAAAAGACACTCTCTGCAGTGCTTAGGGATTGTAGGAGTCTCTCAAAATACTCTTGTTCTCAACTTCTAAGAAGTTATCTGAATTCTTTCTACTCCATCCTGAGCCCTTAGAAACTAGAGCTTGAATGGAGGATTCTGTCATGAGATTTGGACTAGATTTATGCAGAAAGGGAAGAAAAACTACGAAGATTCTTTTTTAATCTTTTCTGTTCTATTAGGAGGAAAGAACTAAATTACCTGACAGAATAGGATAGAGGAGATTACAGAGGACCCATGAACCAGTGAGATACAATTATAGCTTCATGTCTGCTATAGATGGGAGAATGGCTAGAGATATAGGAACTCTTGACTGATGTCAACCAACTTCCCCTTTCCCAGCATTTTTTACATATGAGCTATTCTGCAGCTCCTAGAGAGGAAAAGGCAGAGCATTCTGTAAGCATTTGTTCACTGAATTAATTTGAAAAATATATTGTGTTAGTTAAATGATAGGAAATTGATTATAAAAGACAAGGCTTACATCTTTGTGTAACTGTTCTTTTTTCCTTATATCACTCTGATAGGTATTTTAATTACAGGTGATATGTAAACAAAGTTAATGAGTTGAGTGTTTGTTAATATTTATACTGTTCTGTAAATCACCATTATGTGTGTGTGCATGTGTGTGTGTGTGTGTGTGTGTGTGTGTGTGTGACACTGGGGATTGAAACCAGCTGTGCTCTACCACAGATCTACACCCCTAGTCCTTTTTAAAAATTTTTGAGACAGGGTCTCAGTAAGTTGCCTAGGTTGGCCTCTAACTTGTGATTCTCCTGCCTCAGTCTCCTGAGTTTCGGGGATTATAGGCTTGCACTGCTGTACCCAGCAAAAGCATCTGAACAGCCAGAGAGTTCGGAGGCCCAACACTAAGAGGAAGTGCCCCAGATGCCCAGGAGGAGGATATTATTGATAGTGCCCAAGGGAGTCAGGTGCTGCTGAGCAGGTGAGTTGGGAGTAGCTGGAATGTGTCCTTTGGAGTTAGCAGGGTGCAGGTCATTAGTGACCCTGGAAGAGTTTGAGTTAAGTGAGTAGGAAAGAGTACTACAGAGTGTTAAGAAAGAGGTTAAGCCAGGAGGGCCACTCCCTGGGGAGAACCTAGATGGTCCGAGGACTAGAGGTCTTAAAGAGGCAATAAGAGACAGGAAATAGGTCAGCGAGGTGTGATCAGAGACAGACGTCCTGAATTATGACAGGTTTATGTTGTGTCCACAGGAATGTGGTTTAAAGTTTGAGAGTAAAGGATTTGAGTCACTAGCACTTAGAAGAGCAAAATATTGGACATTAGGGTTTTATCTATTTATTTACTAGGGATTGAACCCAGGGATATTCTACCTCTGAGCTACAACCCCAACCCTTTTTTATTTTTGAAACTGGACCTTGCTAAGTTGTTGAGTTTCTCTAAAGTGTTGAGGCTGGCCTCAAACCTGTGATCCCCCCCGTCTCAGCCTCCCAAGTACTGGGATTATAGATGTGTGCCACTGTGCCAGGCTGACATTAGGGTTTTAAATGAACCTCCTTCATAAACTGAAAAGTGAAGAAGAAAGCTTTGAACCAGGAGTTGAATCTTCATTGAAAACGTGAGAAAGAGAGGATGTTAGCAAAAAGGATCGGTAGGAAGTACTGTATAGACAGTGTCTTTGAGCAGGGATTTTCCCGTAAGGATAGAAGATTCCTAGTCTGAGAGGGATGGACTATCCCATCCGCTTTGCAGCATGTAAGGTGGGCAGAGATGAGCAGCTTTTCCTTGAGAGGTACCAGGTCAATGTTACCCTCTGGGGTGAGCCAGGGTTCTTTCAAGACAAGGGGCAGAGAAGCATTAAGGGAGAACTCAAGGACGTATGTAGACTTCTTCTCTATGGAGCAAGAGTTTCAACAGGCAGAATGAGTGATCTTGGGAGAGAAGAGTGGAGAAGGAAGTTGGTTTAGGAGAAAGGAAGGGGATACATTTAAGGGAAGCTTAACTCTTGATACTGATCAAGGAAAATAGAAATTATGTAAAG
>PVLC010048884.1:0-10609 GCA_004027655.1 Graphiurus murinus | reverse complement strand
TTTTTTTTTTTTTTTCAGTACTGGGAGTTGAACTCAGGGGCATTCTACCTCCGAGCTATCCCCCCAGCCCTATTTTTTAGTCTTTATTTTGAAACCGAGTCTCACTAAGTTTCGGAGTGCCTCACTAGGTAGCTGAGGCTGGCCGCGAACCCGGATCCTCCGGTCTCAGCCTCCCAAATGCTGGGATTACAAGCGTGCGCCACCACGCCCGGCTCCGGCTTTATTCTTTATTTTTGAAACAGGGTCTCACTAAGTTGTGGAGAGCCTCACTAAGTAGCTGAGGCTGGCCAAGAACCTGGATCCTCCAGTCTCAGCCTCCTAAGTACTAGTATTACAAGCATACCCCACCATGCCCGACTTGATTTTATTCTTTTATTTTTACTTTTTTGTTTTTTGAGGTGCTGGGAATTGAACCCAGAGATATTCTCCCTTCAAGCTACACCCCCGAGCCCAATTTTATCTATTTGGAAACAGGGTCTCACTAGGTTGATGAGTCTCACTACTTGCTGAGGCTGTCCTCGAACCAGTGATCCTCCTGTCTCAGCCTCCCAAGTGCTAGGATTACAGGCTTGGGCCACCAGTCCTGGCTTATTTTTTTTGAAACAGGGTCTCACTAAGTTGCCAAGATGTTCACTAAATTGCTGAGGTTGGCTACGAACCTGTAATCCTCCTATTTCAGCCACCCAAGTACTGGGATTACAAACATCCACCACCAAGCCTGGCTTTTTTTTTTTGCGGTACTGGGGATTGATCTCAGGGGCATTCTACCTCTGAGCTACACCCCCAGCCCTATTTTTTATTCTTTATTTTGAAACCGAGTCTCACTAAGTTGTGGAGTGCCTCACTAGGTAGCTGAGGCTGGCCGCGAACCCGGATCCTCAGGTCTCAGCCTCCCGAATGCTGGGATTATAAGCATGCGCCACCACGCCCGGCTACGCCTGGCTTTTAAGCTTTCTAAAAAGATTACTTACAAAGAGTTTGTCCAGGAAAATTATAAAGAACAACAAAGGTAGGTGGGAGAAGTTAGGAGAGTTGTTGAGAAAGTATGAGGAGGGTGCGAAGGGGATCAAGTGGTTTTTCAGTATTGTAATCACCATGCAGCAGGAGTCACCTGCTTTTACCTTGGCTCCACATGAAGGAAGGCACAAGGGTTTATTTCTTCCTTCTTAGGTCACTTTCTGCCCTGGAGTAGACTAGACACTAGCTAGCATGGGTCTTTATGTAGTTTCCACATTATTATGTGGACTCCATAGCTTATATTGGAAGAAATGATAATGAGAGAGAAGAGGATTTGGGGATTCGGAGTAACGAAGTTTAGCTTTCATTTTTACACCTCTCTTTCTAGCTCTAGCTTTCCTGTCACTGAAGGGTATGTATTTTATTTCAGAGGGAACGTACTGTCCCATCCTAAGTCTACCTGTGGGAAGGGCTTTCATTGTCACACTGGAAAATTTGGGAGGGCTTCTCCGTCCTTGCCCCACTAGTAGACACAGGGATGCTTCCATTGCTTGTGCACTGTTGCGTTTTCTCTTCCCTCTGTGTTTTCCCTAAGCTCATAGCTAATTCTGTATGAAAGAAATATTGATTGCTTTTATAAATTGCTTGCCATTAATGCCTGATAATATTCAGTAAAATAGGATTCTGCATACATTAAATATGTCAAGTATTACAAACTTTAAGGTTCTTTTGAAGTTACAATACTAAACTCAGTTCACTTTTGCTTAGCCTTCACAGTTGTTGATCACATAGCATGGTCATCCACTCACAGCTTAAAAACATACAGGGAGCATCGGAGAGAATGGGTAAAGTAAAATTTTGATGTTTTTAAAATAGCACCTAAATCTATGAAAATTGATTTGGTTGTTTGTAAGGGAGGGAGTGGGTGGTTGGTACTGGGGGAAGGGGTGGGCTTCCAGGTAATACATGTACATACAATATGAGATACCAGCTAGGCGGAGTTGTTTTTTTTTCTTTTTTTTTTTTTTTGCGGTACTGGGGATTGAACTCGGGCATTCTACCTCTGAGCTATACCCCCAGCCCTATTTTTTATTCTTTATTTTGAAACAGGGTCTCACTAAGTTTCGGAGTGCCTCACTAGGTAGCTGAGGCTGGCCGTGAACCCAGATCTTCTGGTCTCAGCCTCCCAAATGCTGGGATTGCAAGCGTGCGCCACCACACCCGGCGTAGGTGGAGCTTTTAAATGTCTCTACTAAGATTAAATATAAATCAGTTTCAGAAAAGGCAGGACCATAAAAAACAGTGCCAGAATTATAATGAAATTATTTTTCCTCCTAGCAGTTAGAAGGGGATTTTGAGAATAGCAGTACTGACTACAGGTTAGACAGGCACTCATTTTGGAGTGGCCTGCCTATAGTCCATGAGTGAAACTGATTGCCTCAGTACTACCTCAGCCTCTGTTTTGTTGGTGAAAGATCTGGAGAGGAATAATGGGCATTTATTTCAGTTTTTTTTTTTTTATACCTGTGACTCATGTGGTCTCAAATAAAGGTTATAACTTATGATACCCATAAAGGAGTTGAACAAAAGAGGGAGATTAAGAGAGTTGTAATTTTGAAGATTGTTCCTTTATAGGAAGCATTGATAGAGCTTTGGGTACTTCTGTTCAAATGGAAAACATTTCACCCGCCAAAGTTCTAAATCAAATTTCTGATTTTAAAAATGTGGTACTGCCGGGCGTGGTGGCGCACGCTTGTAATCCCAGCATTCGGGAGGCTGAGACCAGAGGATCCGGGTTCGCGGCCAGCCTCAGCTACCTAGTGAGGCACTCCGCAACTTAGTGAGACTCGGTTTCAAAAATAAAGAATAAAAAATAGGGCTGGGGGAGTAGCTCGGAGGTAGAATGCCCCTGAGTTCAATCCCCAGTACCGCAAAAAAAATAAAAATGTGGTACTGTTGTATTTTACAATGCCTAATGAATTATTGTGAGTTTATAGAGCAGTGAGACCTCCATGTTTTTATAGGCAGAAGAATTTGTCATTGATGCAAATAACTTGACCTAATTCCTGTTCATCATTTAAAATAAAATTTAACCTCTATACAAGTCTGGATTAAAAAAAAAATTAAAACCTCAAATTTTACCCCCCCTCCAATGTTATTCTGGCCCCAATTTTGCTATTCCCTTCATGAAGCCATTTGCCAAAACCAAAACATGGTGTACTTAATGTCCCCCAAACTTTGATGCCTCTGTAAGCTTTGTCAAAGATATACTCCAGTGTGGAATGCTCATTCTTCTTTCCTTTGTTCTCAGTCCTATCTTTTAAATATTGACTTCTGCTTGTAGCATAAGCTTTTCCCAACTACTCCAGTCCTTGCTGGTTGTTCTAGTCTTAAAATTCCTTAAGCACCATCTTCTTAGAAACACTCATTTGGCACTTGGATCATGCTATCTTATGTTCCTGTTTTTTGTATGTCCTATTTTTCTAGCAAAATTATGGGCTCCTTGGGGGTTTGAGTGCTTGTCTTAAACTGTTTGTAACTCCCTTGCCTAGCACAGAGGGTAGAGTCTCGAACAACAAGGTGGAATCTGTGATTTGGATCAATATCAATGTGACAGGGCAGTTTTTCCCTGTAGTTTTTTTTACTATTATTTAGATCTATGAGAGGAAATTTATTAGAATTGGCTCACACAATTTAGGTTATTTTTATATGCCTATAAAACCCAAAGATTGATGTACATTGAATTCATAAAATAATTTTTTTGTTTTATTATAAGGAGATTTGATTTATAATTGTTCACTATTTGTAGTCTTTTTAAAATGGGTGTTGTTTTACCTAGTTTCTTTTGAAACACATGGTTTGGGCCAGATACCATAAACAGAAACCAAAATTTACCAATATTATTGTAAAATTCTTTGGTTGCTTTAGCCAAATTATACTTTGATGTCATAAGTCCAGATAAATTCATTAAATACTGCATGGTTATATAGCCAAATTGTTTTGAAATGTTAGCCTTTAAGTCTTTTAGAGCCAGGCGTGGTGGCGCATGCTTGTAATCGCAGTACTTGGGAGGCTAAGACAAGAAGATCGAAGGTTAGTGGCCAGCTTCAGCTACCTAGTTAGGCCCTCCACAACTTAGTGAGACTCTGTTTCAAAATAAAGAAAAATAGGGCTGAGGTTGTAGCTCTGAGGTAGAATGCCCCTGGTTTTAATCTCCAATACTGAAAAAAAAAAAGTTCCTTAGAGCTTCAAAGAAAAAAAGTCAATATTATCATTTGTTTCTCTCAGGATATTCCTATATCTCAAATTACTAGTTTTATTTTTTCAATATTTTAACAATTTCTATAATGGAAATTATCAAATGATTGTAGATTACCCATTGATTTGCAGTGAGGCGTTATTCTAAAATGTTAGCTGAGCATGGTAGCCCACATCTGTAATCCCAGTACTTGGGAGGCTGAGATAGGAAGATCACGGGTCCGTGGCCAGCCTCAGCAACTTAGTGGGGCCCTCTGAAACTTAGTGAGACCCTGTTTTTTTTTTCTTTCTTTCTTTTTTTTTTTTGGTGGCACTGGGGATTGAACCCAGAGACATTCTACCTTTGAGCTACACCCCCAACCTGTTTTTTTTTATTTGGAAATGGTCTCGCTAGGTTGAAGAGTCTCACTGCTTGCTGAGGCTGTCCTTGAACCTTCGATCCTCCTGTGTCAGCCTCCCAAGTACTGGGATTACAGGCCTGTGCCACCACACCCGGCTTGACCCTGTTTTTTTGTTTTTTTGTTTTGTTTTCTCCCGGTACTGGGGATTGAACTCAGGGGCATTCTACCTCCGAGCTATACCCCCAGCCCTATTTTTTATTCTTTATTTTGAAACTGAGTCTCACTAAGTTGAGGAGTGCCTCACTAGGTAGCTGAGGCTGGCCTCGAACTCAGATCCTCCTTGACCCTGTTTCTAAATAAAAAATAAAATAGGACTGGGGGTGTAGCTCAGGTAGAGTGCCCCTGGGTTTGCTCCCCAGTATTACAAGGGAAAAAAAAAAGTTTTTTAGCATTTATAGGGACTGATTCCTTTTTTAAAGCTCACCAGGGCCACCATTTGCTATATTCATATATGTAATTGTTTAGACTTTACCTGATAGTGTGTCTTCAGGACACATACACCTCAATATTAGATTTTATGTCATGTCTTAAGCAAAAATGTCACCCTACTAGATGAAATGTTTGATTAGTAAAATTTTCATGAATCTTAATTTCATTCTGTGGTCTAGCTTATACCCTTGAGCTGTGAATTGAACTGAGATGACATTGCTGTTGCATTTCCAAAAAGCTTACACACTTGTAGCAGGGAGATTCTTAGATGTGTAAGGGTTTTGGTTTTATTTTGTTTTGTTTCCCTACTTTTAGACATATGTCACCTTTTAAGTTCTTAACATAATTAGGGTACGGATTTATTTATTTTGCAGTACTGGGGATTGAACCCAGGGGCATTCTACCTCCGAGCTAAACCCTCAGTCCTATTTTTTTACTCTTTATTTTGAAACAGGGCCTCACTAAATAGCTGAGGCTGGCCGTGAACCTGGATCCTCCCGTCTCAGCCTCCCAAATAGTGGGATTACAAGCGTATGCCACCATGCCTGGCTAGGGTACAGATTTAAAACAAAAATATTTTCCTTAAATGCTAGGAAGCAAAAAGCCTCTATTAGCTTTGACATTATGGTGTGAGCTTGTCATAGTGCCATTCTAACATGAGCTTGAGACACTCACCAGTCTTGAAATCTACTATTTAGAGAGACATTTTTAAAAAGACCCCAGTTGGCCCAAGAGCCACTTTCAGAACTCCAGCCTTGAACTTGTACTTAAGGTCAGTCATATTCTTCTCTGGGGTTACACTTGTTAAGTTAGTATTGTAAAAAAAAAATATATAAAACACCTTGATTTTGTTCACTTTTGTTTTCATATACAAGAATCTTCACAGTCAACATGTACTTCTAGATGCTGTATTGAAATTGCTGGCAGAGTCTATTCTATACAAACTGAACAATCTGGCCCCTTGTTTCATTTGTAAAGGTTCAATGTATCTATGCCTGCCTACTTCAGTCTGCAAGGGAGTGTCAGAAAGGCCCCGCAATCGCCGAGCCGTGAGTTATCACTAACTTTTCAGATGTGTTAATGAATGTGGAACAGAAGCAGTTGTGTTTAAAAGGAAAAAAGGACCATCAAAATAACCTTTATTATAGTAGCAGGCGTGAACATTAAAAGGATTATTCCAAATTATGTAAAAAATAACCTACTAGAGACTAGCCTCTAGAAAACCTATTGTTGAACTGCTCTGAAGCTACCATTTTAGCTATAAATTATTGTCTTAAAAATGTATATACTCAGCCGGGCGTGGTGGAGCATGCTTGTAATCCCAGTACTTGGGAGGCTGAGATAAGAGGATCGCAGGTTTGCAGCCAGCCTTAGCAACTTGTGAGGCCCTCTGCAACTTAGCGAGACCCTATTTCAAAATAAAGAATAAAATAGGGCTGGGGGTGTAGCTCGGAGATAGAATGCCCCTGGGTTCAATCCCCAGTACCACCAAAAAAAAAAAAAAGAAAAAGAAATACATATATTCAGGTTGCAAATTAGAATGTCCTTTAAATCTTTTTAACCAAGTTAAAACAATTTGAACAAAATCTTACCCCATAGTATTTAGTTGAATTTAAGTTACACTCTTCAATATAAGACCATTCAAAGGGGTAAAGTTTTAGCCATTTTTGTTATTCCCAGGTGAAAATACAGAAATTAAATGATTCAATCACTTCTTGATATTTGATCATGTGAACTATAGATATTTGCAGTCTCTTGGTACCAACAGTTTTTGCTTCAGTAATTCACCAGTAGGTTTTCATTCATCAGTCATGGTATCAATTTAAGGATAAAGTAAAACACCTATCTTTCTTAGGGCTTATCATTTATATAGAAAGAGGAAACATTCTTTTGCGCTTTTTCTTTTGTTTTTCTAAGGAGAATCTAAGCAAAAGTAAAATTGTAACTAACATCTATATTTTGTTATTAGACCTAGTTACCTTTCCTTTTCTTAGATTCTTTAAAGTTTTTGAGTAGACAGCCTATTTGACAAGCAGGTTGGATGTTCTGCTACTTAGGGAGGTGGTTTTTTAGGAGGACAGAGTTAATTTAGATGTATCCTGTTTGGCAATATATAGCATAGAACACAGACAATATATAGCACAGAAAACTTGGAGGTATGGAACTTTTGGAGGCATTAAAGTTAACATTTCATTTAGGCAATGTGCCTTTGTTTGACTGGTGTGTAAGTCCTTCTTCCAGGTTTGTACGCTCTTAAATGCGTTATTCTACCCTCTCTAACTCCTCCCAGCAGCAAAAGGGAGACACTTCAACTGGAACAAAATAGTGGAAGAAATGGCGTCTGGGGTTCAGTGGGGATTCGCAGTGTGTATGCAATGTTTGCAAGATTACTTTTTATGTTTTTCAATTAATGTAAATAATTACAAAAATAAATCAGTGCTTACTGTCAAGAAGGGAACATGTATATCAATAGAAACTCTTGTAGTGGGTCTGCTGCAAGTCGCTTAACCTCTTGGGGCCTCAGTTTCCTCATCTGCAATAGGAAGGAGTTGGACATGATAATCTTGAAGGTCCATTCCTGCTCTAAAATCCTATGCTTTTCTGAAGTATTCTATTTAACAGAATGCATTGCTTTCCCACTTTGACTATTTGAATTACATGTGCAGTATACATATTGCAGCTGCATGTTGTCTAAATAGTTTATATCATGTTACATAAAGAACTAATCCCTCTTGAGCTGATTTATAAATGTGTGTGATACAGCCACACATATAAAGCTAGTGATACTAAGGCTCGCAGAAAACAGATGTTTTCCAATGTCTAACCTTGAATGTTATTAACTTTCCTATATTACAGGAGATACTACTCGTCAGCGAATCAAATTCAGTGATGACAGAGTGTGCAAGAGTCACCTTCTCAACTGTTGCCCCCATGATGTCCTTTCTGGAACTGTATGTGTTTATTAAATCTGTTATTTGATTACTAGTATGTTACAAAAATGAGCTCATTGATAAAGTTTTCATTTTATGTCAAATTACTTTAACACTGTTGTCAAGAGAAGGGATGTGTATTCCTTATTTTGATCGTTTAGGGTGATAATTGAAATCTATTAGAATGAGTTTCCTCACAGAAGTCGTTGCTGTTTTTCTTTTATAAGTTTTTCCATTCTTCAGAGCAATTTTTTTAAAACACTCAGTTAAAATACTAAGGCAGTTACCATGATAATATAGTACAGCATTTGCATCTTTACTTCAGAAATACTGTAATTGATTTTTAGTGTCCTTTACTGTTCAACAGAATAGACTTTTACCCAGAATGATACACATTTTTGCTAAGGTTTGTACATTTATTGCTGGATGTGGCATCACGTGCCTGTAATCCCAGCTACTATAGAGAGGCAAAGGCAGAAGGATTGCAATTGGAGGTCAGCCCTGTCTCAAAATGAAATTAAAGCACTGGGCATATAGCTCAGTGGTAGAGCACTATCCTAGTATCTGCGAGTCCCTGGGTTTGAACCCCAGTACTAGGAAAAAAAGAAAAGACTTGTACCTATTCATGTTGTGGAGTCAGTAAGAAAAAGTATTAGTAAGTACTTGAATCCATATAGCTTAACTTGAGAGTACTGTTATCACTTAACAGTTCTTCTGTATCACTGACTCCTAATATAAAGGTCACTTAATTTAGATTCCATGTCTACAGAAATGTTGGTTGATCTTAGGATGTCTTCATTTTAATTCAGAATTCAGACATAAAACATAACGATGGACTTTTTTGGGGGGTACTGGCCATCGATCCCAGGGGGATTCTACCTCTGTGTTATACCCCAGCCATATTTATTTTTATTTTTATTTACTTATTTATTTTTTTGCAGTACTGGGGATTGAACTCAGGGGCATTCTACCTCTGAGCTACACCCCCAGCCCGATTTTTTATTCTTTATTTTGAAACCGGGTCTCACTAAGTTGTGGAGTGCCTCACTAGGTAGCTGAGGCTGGCTTCAAACCCCGGCTCCTCCGGTTTCAGCCTCCCAAAGGCTGGGATTACAACGCCCGGCTCCTATTTTATTTTTATTTGGAAACAGGGCCTCACTAAGTTACTGAGGCTGGCTTCAAACCTGCGATTGTCTCAGGCTCCCAAGTACTAGAATTATAGTATCTACACCAGCATGCCCAGCTGTAATGGACCTTTTTATTTTTTATTTTTATTTATTTATTTTTTTGTGGCACTAGGGATTGAACTCAGGGGCATTCTACCTCCGAACTACACCCCCAGCCCTATTTTTTATTCTTTATTTTGAAACCGAGTCTCACTAAGTTGCGGAGTACCTCACTAGGTAGCTGAGGCTGGCTGCGAACCCGGATCCTCCTGTCTCAGCCTCCCGAATGCTGGGATTACAAGCGTGCACCACCACACCCGGCTTAATGGACCTTTTTAGATGGAACAAATTATTTGATTCTTTGACTTTTGGATTTGGGTGAAATGATTACATGTAGCTTTCTTCACAGATGGTAGTGGGGAGATAATAGGGGCTAAATCTTGAACTGGCTTTATTTCTCATCCTGAAATGAAAAGATTTCCAACTTATCTTTTCAGAAGCAATGAGTTCCTTTGCCCAAAGATTTCTAAATGAATGGCTTCTTTGATAGGTAAAGTTAAATTAAGAACATAAAAAAGTGTTAAGGCATATGTGAAGGAAACACCTCTGTTGTTTCTATTAGGAAAGATAGTTGAAACTATATTATGACAAAGTAAGAAATCCATTTTCTTTTTTTTTTTTTTTTTTTTTTTGTGGTACTGGGGATTGAACTCAGGGACATTCTACCTCCGAGCTACACCCCCAGCCCGATTTTTTATTCTTTATTTTGAAACCACGTCTCACTAAGTTGCAGAGTACCTCACTAGGTAGCTGAGGCTGACTGCGAACCTGGATCCTCCCGTCTCAGCCTCCCGAATGCTGGGATTACAAGCGTGCGCCACCACGCCCGGCGTAGAAATCCATTTTCTGATAGCTTGAGTTAGGACTATGACAGATGATGACAGTAAACTAGTAAATAGTCAACTCTTTTTTTTTGTTGTTATTGGGGATTGAATCCTGGGAAATTCTAGCTCCCAGCTCTACTCCCAGCATCCCCCCACCTATTTTTGTTTGTTTTGAAATAGGGTCTGACTAAGTTGTTAAGGCTGACGTTAAACCTGCAATCCTCCTGTCTCAACCTCCCAAGTACTGGGATTACAGGTATATACCATCATACGTGTTGCTGATAAACTCTTATGCATTTGAAATCTATTAATTGTCTGTATTCTCTGGGGTATTCTCCACATTTGCAGTTGTATAAAATTTTTTTTTTTTTTTTTTTTTTTTTTTTTTTTTTTTTTTTTTTTTTTTTTTTTTTTTTTTTTTTTTTTTTTTTTTTTTTTTTTTTTTTTGCGGTACTAGGGATTGAACTCAGGGGCATTCTACCTCCGAGCTACACCCCTAGCCCTATTTTTTTATTCTTTATTTCGAAACCGGGTCTCACTAAGTTGCGGAGTGCCTCACTAGGTAGCTGAGGCTGGCCGCGAAC
>PVLC010048883.1:0-10617 GCA_004027655.1 Graphiurus murinus | reverse complement strand
CCCTAGTACCGAAAAAAAAAAAAAAAGTAATGTCAACACATGTGAAATGTTGTTCATCAAGCAACTTCATGGCCAGTGTTTGTTTAAAAAAAATTTTTTTTGTGGGGCTGGACACTGTGTGTGTGTGTGTGTGTGTGTGTGTGTGTGTCTGGACCCTCTGTCTAACATATATTAAAATTCTAGGCTCCAAGAGGGACAGCAGATATCCAGCATAAACTGCACTGTACAGAAGGTTTAAGTACTGTTAACCGCTCTTAGCAGATAGGGTAGTGAGAACCCTCCCCAAATTCAACTTCCTGGATGCCAGCCAAGGGCCAACTTGTAAGCAGACCTTTCAAAGAATACTGCCATGTTAACTCTTTGTACTCTAGGCCATGTGCATAATTTTTTTTTATGCTACTGGGGAGGGAACCACAGTACCTCTGAGCTACACCTCCAGGCCTATTTTATTCTTTTATCCTAATTCATATTTAAGTACTTGTTACTGACCTGGGATGCATAAATACAGTAGGGATTTGGGGAAGAAACAAGTCATGAGGATTGCAGCCCTCAGAAAGTTTCCCAAAGGAGGCAGCCTCCTGTCTTCTCTGAGATTTGAGGAGCTGGTAAGGGATTCTCAGGCCAGGTGAGTGGCATGAACAAAGCAGGGTAATTGGAGCATATAGCTGATTCATTTTGTCTTTGTTATTATTTTTACTCTAGAATGGGCTTTAGAGATGAAGCAGCTGGATATTTTCATAAAGCATTGAAGTTGAACCCTGACTTCAGTGATGCAAAGGAGAATTTTTATCGAGTTGCAAACTGGCTGGTGGAACGCTGGCACTTTATCATGCTTAATGACACCAAGAGGAATATGATTTATAATGCAGCAATCCAGAAGGCAGTTCGTTCAGGGTTCAAAAGTGTTTTGGACATTGGAGCAGGAACTGGAATACTGAGGTTTGTTGTAATTGTGTTTTGATTATATATATATATATATCAGTAATAGCTGCATAAATAATCCTAACAAGATTATGATAAATAACTATTTTTAAATTCCATTTTTTTTTGCAGTACTGGGGATTGAACTCAGGGAATTCTATCTCTGAGCTACACCCCCCAGTCCTATTTTTTATTCTTTATTTTGAAACAGGGTCTCATTAAGTTGTGGAGTGCCTCACTAGGTAGCTGAGGCTGGCAGCAAACCTGGATCCTCCAGTCTCAGGCTCCCGAATGCTGGGATTACAAGTGTGCACCACCACGCCTGGCTCTTATTTTATTTGGAAATCGGTCTTGCTAAGTTGCCGAGAGCCTCACTAAGTTGCTGAAGCTGACTTTGAACCTGTGGTCCTTCTGTCTCAGCTTCCCAAGTATTGGGATTACAGGCATGTGCCACCACGCCTGGCTTACTAAATTTTTGAATAATGAGTTTTAAGAGGTTTTTTTTGGTACTAACATTCTGGTGGAATCTAGAAAGCCTGTTAGCATTTTTCATGTCAATTTTATTTTTATTTATTTTTTTGCGGTACTAGGGTTTGAATCCAGGGGCATTCTACCTCTGAGCTATACCCCCAGTCCTATTTTATCTTTATTTTGAAATAGGGTCTCACTAAGTTGTGGAGTCTCACTAAGTAGCTGAGGTTGGCCATGAACCCAGATCCTCCCGTCTCAGATTTCCAAGTACTGGGATTATAAGCCTGCACCACTATGCCCGGCTCAATTGTATCTTAATAGGGTAGATGTCATGACTTGTTGTATGATTTGTTTCCTGACAGGAATATTATTATTATTATTTTTAATGCTGGATGAGTAATGGTTGTTTTAAAGACTAAAAAGGAAAACTATGAAGCTGGGCATGGTGGCACATGCTTGTAATCACAGTATTTGGGAGGCTGAGACAGGAGAATTGCAGGTTCAGTGCCAGCCTCAGCAACTTGTGAGGCCCTCTGCAACTTAGTGAGACCTTGTTTCAAAATAAAGAATACAAAATAGGGCTAGGGGTGGAGCTCAGAGGTAGAATGCCCCTGGATTCCATCCCCAGTACTGTAAAAAAAAAAAAGGAAAACTGTTTAAAGCATTGTAATTCCATTCAAATTTGAAAAAGTACAGTGGATTATTAGTTTTTTAATTTATTTTTTGATGGAGCACTTTTTATCTTTGTAGTATGTTTGCTAAAAAAGCTGGAGCCCACTTGGTATATGCCTGTGAGTTATCTAAGACCATGTATGAACTCGCCTGTGATGTAGTAGCTGCAAACAAGATGGAAGGAGGGATAAAACTCCTACATATGAAGTCACTTGATGTAGAAATTCCAAAACACATTCCTGAAAGGTATTATATTATAAACTAACTTTAGTGTCACAATTCACTGTTTGTTTTTTTTTAAATTAAGATACATTTCTAGGTTCTAGACCTAGCAAAAATGCTAAAACTAACATTTTGTAAAGATATGGATATAGAATAGTAAGAGATTTTCATAGTAACATTATATGTTTCTAAAAAATTCTTGGGAAATTTGTGGGAAGTAATTTAATAAATACACTTGACATTTAGCAAGTTACTTTACATTTGTTAATTTCAGTATTCTAATTTGTAAAAGTGGATAATACATCCTGTATGATAAATAACTATTTAAAAATTGAGTCTGTCATGGTGGCACATGCTTGTAATCCCAGTACTTAGGAGGCTGAGACTAGAGGATCCGGGTTCGCGGCCAGCCTCAGCTACTTAGTGAGACCCTGTTTCTAAATAAAGACTAAAAAATAGGGCTGGGGTGTAGCTCGGAGGTAGAATGCCCCTAAATTCAATCCCAAGTACCAAAAAAAAAAAAGGAAAAAAAAAACTATTTAAAAATTGTATTTAAGCCGGGCATGGTGGCACATTCTTGTAATCCCAGCATTTGGGAGGCTGAGACCAGAGGATCTGGGTTTGCGGCCAGCCTCAGCTACCTAGTGAGGCACTCCACAACTTAGTGAGACCCTGTTTCAAAATGAAGAATAAAAAATAGGGCTGGGGGTATAGCTCGGAGGTAGAATGCCCCAGAGTTCAATCCCCAGTACCGCCAAAAAAAAAAAAAAAATTTGTTTTTAAAACATAAACATTCAGACTCAGTAGACATTTTGGGTTAATATCCTTGTTTAAGTGCAAGCTTTCAGAGTGCCAGTTGTCAGTGTATTTTGGCCTGCTCCCTTTAAATGTAATTCCATAAATCTTGGCTTTATAGCATGCTATCTCACTGTGATCCATATCATGAGAGTGATGGAATTTTAGAACTAAAAGGATTTTAAAAAATCATCTGGTCCAACACTGTTGTTTTAGAGATAGTTTCTGTTTCTTTTTTTAATAGCACTTTTTTATTACCTCTCCTGGGTTATCTATCTTTTCATCTTAAATTCAGTTTATCTTGAAAGAAGTTTTTTTATATTCTATTGTTACTTGAACTCTGATCTTTAAGTCTTCCATATATAATAATGTTTGCATAGTACTTAAACTTTTCAATGATCTCTACCTTCATTCCCATGAAAGAAATCTATTAGATTGTTATGGCAGATGTATGCCCACTTTATGGAAAAAAAAACTCCTGTTCTGAATTGTCTTAGTCTGCTTGGTTGCAGTAACAAAACACCGTAGCCTGGGTGGCTTAAATATCAGATGCTTAGATTCCCAGGGGAGGTTTGTCTTCCTGGCTTGCAGACGGCTACCTTTTTGCTGCATCTTCACATGGCTTTTCCTCTGTGTGATAGAAAGTTCTCTAGTGTTTCTTCTTTTAGAAGGACATCAATCCTGTTGCATCAGGGCCCCAGCCTAATCACCTCATTTAACTTTAATTACTTTCTAAAGACTCTCTCCAAATGCTGTTATATCTGGGGTTAAGTCTTCAACCTAAGAATATTTGGAGGACACAATTCAGCCCACAGCATGAATCAAAGGTTACTTTAATTCAGTTTGTATTTTTCTCAAAGATAAAGTTGTAGAAAAATTACTGGCTTTGAATCAGGAAATAAGAATTCCAGTATAGAGCTGGGCATGGTGGTGCATGCTTGTAATCCCAGTACTTGGGAGACTGAGATAGGAGGATTGGAGGTTCGTGGCCAGCCTTAGCAACTTAGTGAGGCCCTCCACAACTTAGTGAGACCCTGTTTCAAAATAAAGTATAAAAAATAGGGCTGGGGGTGTAGCTTGGAGGTAGAATGCCCTTAAGCTCAATCCCTATTACTCCCCCACAAAAGAATAATAATAATAATAATAATAATAATAATAATAATAATAAATAATTAATATTATTATTTCAGTGTAGACTCCTGTTGGACTAGATGATTTGAGATACCTTACATGTTCTAAATGCACAACCATAAATACTGGCTATTTTCTGTATATATGTGTAATTTTGAGTGTAGGCACCATGGGGTATAGCAAAGGCATTCTTGCTGTCAAGGCACCTATGACCTAAATAGGAAAATAAGAAATGTTCATGAAACTTTTCTTTATCTTCAGACTACAAAAATGAATTATACTGGCAATAAGAGCTAAAGGAGTTCAGGGAAGGGAGAAATTATTTTGGTATGTCATTGGGTAGAATTTTCTAAAAAGAATGAATAGAAGAGCAGAGCTCTGTAGACGAGGCTTTTGTGAAGACTCCAAAAGCTGTGGGAGCCACGGTCAAATGTCTAAGAGGCAAATGTGAGTAATGCAGTGTCATAGAAGATGGAGACTGGATTTTTGAGAGGGAGGGCTCTTACCTGCATTAAACATTACTTATAGTCAGGCATGGTGGTGCATGCTATATGCTATAATCCCAGTACCTAGGAGGCTGAGACAGGAGGATCAAGGCCAGCCCTAGCAACTTAGTGAGACTCTCAGCAACTCATTGAGATCATTTCAAAATAAAAACATAAAAAGGGCTGGGGGTATAGCTTGGAGGTAGAATGTCCCTGGGTTCAATCCTAGTACCAGAAAAAAAAAAAAGTTACTTGTAGGTCAAGAAAAATGACAAGTGAGCAAGACAGTTCATTTTCTGGGGGTATAGCTTGGAGGTAGAATGTTCCTGGGTTCAATTCTAGTACCAGAAAAAAAAAAAAAAGTTACTTGTAGGTCAAGAAAAATGACAAGTGAGCAAGACAGTTCATTTTAGTAAGTAGGAGCCATTGATGGTAGAGAGTATTTTAAAAGAATGTTAGAAGTCCAGTTGCTTGGCTTAAAGGAAGGGGACTGGGAGAGGCAATGGGTATGAACAACTCTTGAGGACTTAGGCGGTGAAAGAGGAGCTTGAGCAGGCCAAGTGCCACGCAGGTTGTTGTCAGCCCCCAACCCCCAACAAAGGGGAGGATCCAGTGGAGAACAAAGGAGCCCAAGGACCATTAGAGTTCCTGGAAATTCATGGGCAGATTTTAAAATTAATGTCCTAGAAAATGTTACGTGTGCACAGTTTCTGTAATATACTCTTCATTTCTCTCTTTGACATCTTTATATAAATAGCATGATACTTTACTTACACATATCTTTAAAAAATCATTCTATAGAGTGTCCCTAGTTGTAACAGAAACTGTCGATGCAGGTTTATTTGGAGAAGGAATTGTGGAGAGTTTGATTCATGCATGGGAACATTTACTTTTGCAGCCAAAGGTAAGCTACATGAAAATGCTTAAATTTGATTAAGAATTCATTATTGTAACAGACTTATTGAAATATTTACAAAGCAATATGAAATAGGTTTCCCACTGTCAAGGTACATACTATGTAGTTAGGAAGAAATCCATGTAAAAAACATTTATTGACAACATAATGCAATATATAATTCTGTGCCCAAATGAGATGTACAGGCCAAAAATCTTCTGTACTGCAGGAAGGAATTCATAGGAATTGAGGTTACCTTGTGAAGGGACTGACTATATAATTCTTGAGTATGGTTGTAAAAGGGAGGTACTTAGCTGGATGCTGCGGTACATGCCTGTAATCCCAGAATTTAGGAGACTGAGATTGGAAGAGTACAGGTTCGAGGCCGGTGTGTGTTAATTTAGCAAGACCCTGTTTTAAAATAAAAAATAATGGATGGCTGAGACTGGAGGATCAGAGGTCCAAGGCCAGCCTTAGCAAGGTAGTGAGACTCTTAGCAACCTAGGGAGACCCTGTTTGCAAACAATAAAAATTTTAAAAAGGGCTAGGGATATAACTGGTTGAATGCCAATAGGGTTCAATCCCTAGTAACACCAAGACATACACACACACACACACACACACACACACACACACGAAAGATAAAGAAAAGGGAGGTCATTTTGGTTTCACAGTCCTGACTGCTTGGAATTTTGGCAAGGGAGTATAGTGATATTGCCTTGGTACTGTTTTTTGTTTTTTTGTTTTGCAGAACTGGGGATTAAACCCAGGGGCATTCTACCTCTGCCCTATTTACACCCCAGCCCTATTTTTTATTATTCATTTTGAAACAGGATCTCACTAAGTTGCAGAGGGCCTCACTATGTAGCTGAGGCTGGCCATGAACCTGCGATCCTCCTGTCTCAGCCTCCCAAGTACTAGTATTACAAGCTTATGCCACCATGCCCAGCATGGCTTGCTACTGTTTTAAGCTACTTATTGAACCCAGGCTACTGACAAGAGTAGGATTAACTCTTATATTTTGTATAGAAATTCTCCACTGTGCCCCACAAATCAGATATATAACATAATATGGGTTATGAATGAAGGGATATTAACATGTAATAAAACTTCTATTTACAGAAGATAATTTGAATTTAAAATAGCTAGTTAAAGGTTGAAAATTAGCTGGGTGTGGTGGCACATGCCTGTAATCCCAGTACTTGTGAAGCTGAGACAGGAGGATCACAATTTCAAGGAGAGCCTCACCAATATAGTGAGATTGTCAGCAACCTAGGGAAAAAAAAAATTAAAAAGGGGTGGGGATATAACTCAGAGGTAGAATGCCCTTGAATTCAATCCCCAGTAACCCCCTCCCCCACAAAAACAAAACAAACAAAAACATACATACATAGCAGTGAAGATACTCTTAAAAAGAAAAATCCTGTACTTGTTGACCTTCCCTTATTAAGTTTTTTCTTATTTTTATAGCTTGTCATTATACACATTTTTTTGCATGCATGCGATAATTATTTTTATTGTTGTATTTTCAGACCATAGGTGAAAATAGTAATTGTGAAAAGTATGGGAAAGTTATACCAGCAAGTGCTGTTATATTTGGGATGGCAGTAGAATGTGCAGAGATAAGAAGACATCATAGGTAAGTGACTAAGTAGTAAATATTAAAAATAGTAATTTTAAGGACTGTACTATACTTGAAAAGTTATTTATTGCATATTTATTTGGGTGAGAATTTGTAGTTTTCTGTCTTTAAATTCATAGTGTTTATTCTTACTTATTTTTGCTTGTTAGTAAATTTTGCTTTAAAGTAGACTTCTAGGCCAGGTATGGTGGCACATGCTTATAATCCTAGTACTTGGGAGGCTGAGACAGGAGGATCGTAGGTTCACAGCCAGCCTCAGCAACTTCACGAGACCTTGTTTCACAGTAAAAAATAAAATAGGACCAGGGGTGTAGCTCAGAGGTAGAGTGCCCCTGGGTTCAAAATACACCTCTAGGAGTAAAGCCAGCTTTTTTAAAATTTTGGAAATGGGTTTTGCTAAGTTGCTGAATGTATTGCTGTGTTGCTTACTAACAATAAATGTAACATAAAAATATTTTAGGAAATATTGATGAATAAAGAAGAAAATAAAAATCATCCTAACCGCTGGGCGTGGTGGCGCATGCTTGTAATCCCAGTACTTGGGACACTGAGACAGGAGGATCCGGGTTCCAGGTCAGCCTCAGCTACTTAGTGAGGCCCTCTGCAACTTAGTGAGACCCTGTTTCAAAGTAAAGAATTAAAAAAATATGACTGGGGGTAGCTTGAAGGTAGAATGCCCCTGGGTTCAATCCCCAGTACCGCAAAAAAAAAAAAAAAAAAAAAAAAAAAAAAAATCATCCTAACCCCCTTGCCAGTAAATAACTAGTACTCATCTTTATTGTATATTCTTCTTTAATCTTTTTTTGGGTGTGTGGTACTGGGAATTGAACCCAGGAGCATTCTACCTGTGAGCTACACCCCAGTCCTATTTTATTCTTTTTTTAAAACAGGGTCTCACTCATTTGCGGAGGGCCTCACTAAGTTGCTGAGGTTGGCCATGAACCTGCAATCCTCCTGTCTCAGCCTCCCAAGTACTGGGATTACAAGTGAGCGCCACTACAACTGTTTTATTCTTCCCTAATCTTCTCATTGCATGTTACAAGGTGATAGTAAAAATGTTTAGGGATTGGTAGGCATAGGATACCAACCAGAGAGTGGCCTTAATTAGCAGATTGGCTGAATGAGAGTATACAGGGTGAGCATTAGCTCTGTTTTAATTATGTGTAATATGTGTAAGCCAGGCATGGTGACACACGCTTTTAATCTCAGTACTAGGAGGCTGAGACAGGAGGGTCACAAGTTTGAAGTCAGCCTTGGCAACTTAGCAAGACTCTCAGCAACCTCGTGAGAACCTGTTTCCAAATAAGAAATAAAATCAGGCTGAGGGTATAGCTTGGAGGTAAAATACCCTTAGGTTCAATCCCTAGTACCGCAAAAAAAAAAAAAAAAAAAAAAATTAGTATAAAATATTAGTAAATATATTTTCTTTTTCTTTGTGGGCCTCTTCATGTTTTTTTAAATTTTCTTAAATTTTATTTATGCGGTACTGGGGATTGAACTCAGGGGCATTCTACCTCCAAGCTACACCCCCAGCCCTATTTTTTATTCTTTATTTTGAAACCGAGTCTCACTAAGTTGCAGAATGCCTCACTAGGTAGCTGAGGCTGGCCTCGAACCCGGATCCTCCGGTCTCAGCCTCCCGAATGCTGTGTTTTTTTTTTTTTTTTAATTGATGCATTGTAATCATACATCTTTGTTAGGTACAAGCCGATAAAGGCGTACCCTCTTCATGTTAATAGAGTTGGTTCATGACTTTTTTTTATTTCTTGGAACTGGGGATTGAACGTCTGAGCTACACCCCTAGCCCTTTTTATTTTTATTATTTTAAAGAATTTTATATTTTTTGGTAGTAGGGATTGAACCCAGTGGTATTCTACCTTTGAGCTATACCCTCAGCCCTTTTTACTTCTTTTGGTACAGGGATTGAACCCAGGGTTATTCTACCTCTATGCTATACCCCAGCCCTTTTATTTTATTTTATTTTGAAACAGTGTTTTGCTAAGTTGCTGTGGGTCTCGTTAAGTTGCTGAGTCTAGCCAGCCTGTGATTCCTGTGTCTCAGCCTCTCAAGTATTGGGATGTAGCAGATATGTACTGTGACGCCTAGCTGTTCATGACTTTTTTGTGTGACATTGGAGATTGAACCCAGGGGCATTCACTAAGTTGCTGTGACTAGCCTTGAACCTGTGATCCTCCTGTCCTAGTCTCCTAAGTACTGGGATTACAGGTATACACCACCATGTCTGGCTTGGTTCATGACACACACACACACACACACACACACACACACACACACATAAATTATATATATATGGCTTTTTTTTGTTTGTTTTGAGGTGCTAGGGATTGAACTCAGGGCCTTTAGTGTGCTTGGCAGGTACTTCACCACTAAGCTACATTCCTAGCCTGGTTCTTGACTTTTATATTTGTGGTACTAGAGATTGAACCCAGGGGAATTTTACCTCTGAGCTACATCCCTGGTCCTATTTTCTACTTTTATTTTGAAAAAAGGGTCACAGGTTGTTGAGACTGGCAAACCTGCAATCCTCCTGTCTCAGTCTCCTAAGAACTGGGATTATTATTATTTTTTTAACCTTTATTTTTTCCCAGTACTGGAGATTGAACTCAGGGGCATTCTACCTCTGAGCTACATTTCCAGCCCAGTTTTTTATTGTTTTGACACAGGGTCTCACTAAGTTTCGGAGGAACTTACTATGCATAGCTTAGGCTGTCCTTGAACCTGCGATCCCCCTGTCTCAGCCTCCCAAATACTGGGATTACAAATTGTGCCACCACCCCTGGCTCAAAACTGAGATTATAAACTTGGGCTACCATCCCTGCCTTAAAACTAATTTCTTTTTTTCTTTGTCTTTTTTTGGTCATGGGGATTGAATCCAGAGGCATTCTACCTTGGAGCTATACCTTCCAGCCTTTTTTTATGTTTTATTTGGAAACGGTCTTCATGAACCTGTGATTCTCCTGTTTCAGCCTTCCAAGTGCTGGGATTACCATGTTCTGCCTTAAAATCAATTTCTTTTTTTTTGCGGTACTGGGGATTTAACTCAGGGCCATTCTACCTCCAAGCTATACCCCCAGCCCTATTTTTTTTTTACTTTATTTTGAAACAGGGTCTCACTAAATTGCGGAGTGCCTCACTAGGTAGCTGAGGCTGGCCGTGAACCCGGATCCTCCAGTCTCAGCCTCCTGAATGCTGGGATTACAAGCGTGCGCCACCACGCCCGGCTTAAAATTAATTTCTTAATGTTAGGATTTAAAAATTTTTATATTGCTTCCACTTTTTCCTTTTAGGATCTGGGATAAATATCTTTACACTCAAGTCTTTGTGGATTTGTCTTTATTTTTTTTTTTTTTTTTTTTTTTTTT
>PVLC010048882.1:0-10617 GCA_004027655.1 Graphiurus murinus | reverse complement strand
GGAGGAGGAGGAGGAGGAGGAGGAGGAGGAGGAACAGAATCTTTGTGGAGTTCAGAGTATAGCTCAGTAGTAGAATATGAGCCCCTGGGTTTGATCCCAACATCACAATAATAACTAAAAAAAGAAACAGATGAGAAATTTCAAAATATCCCCATAAGATACTTATAAAATGAAAAGCAGCAATTATGCAATGGAGAAAACTGGTGGAGATCCCCTTAGCCAGGAGACCAAGAGATCCTCACCAGTGAGCAGCAACACTGACACCTTGTCTCTTCTGAACCCATTCACCAAAGAGCACATGGAAAAGTGTGAAGCTCTTTCAGAATAAAAGTTTAAAAATAAAAATAATTCAAGACAATGAACAAACATAGTAGAAGCCACTGTTCCCTTCTACTAAAAAGGAACAGGTCATAGTACTACATGCCCATCAGAAAGGCTAAAATGAATGAAACAATGCCAAGTGTCTTTTTAATTTCTATTTTTTGTACTGGGGATTGAATCCCGCATGATTATACTTCTGAGCTATACTCCCAGCCCTTTTCATGCTTTATTTTGAAATAAGATCTCACTAAATTGCCTCCAACCTGTGATCCTCCTGTCTTAGCCTCCCAAATATTGAGATTACAGTGTGTACTGCCATGCCTGATGCCAAATATCTATAACTTTGTATTGAAACGGAACTCTCAGCATCTGGAGTGGAGAGAGCGCTGATATGATCATTTGAGAAAATATTCTGGCAGTATCTACTGAAGTCGCATGCACGCTAATCCCGAATCCCAGGAAATTCACCCCTAGGAACACACCCAACGTGCAATTACCAGGATGTTTACTCTGATTTTATTCACCATAACTCCATATAGAAAACAAGCCAAATGCACCATTATTAGCAGCATAAGAGATTAATCAGTGTGTGTGATGCATTTGCCAAGGGAACATAGTTTTGTAGACAGGTGTAGCTATAGTTACATACAACAGCATACATGACCATCTTAAACATAATTCTGGCCAAAGGAATACACACAATATGCTTCCATTCATAAGAATTTCAAGTATAAGACAATCTTATCTGTGAAATTGACCTTAGGAAACATATTGAGAAGGGCATTAATGGGGCAGTACCATGAGGAAGGCTTGTGGACATGGCAATGTGGTTTTTTCTCTTTATCTGGTGTGCTAACCTTGTAAAGTTTATCAAGCTTTCCTACAATACACACACACGTGGTTGTGATTTACATATTATAAGTTTACATATTATAAATTTCATAAATGCTTGCATACAGTTATATATTGTGTGCATGTATTTATATATAGATGAATATATTATAAATCTTACCTTACCTTTAAGCTAACACTCTCATTCATCCTTCTATTTTTTCTCATATATTATTCAAACAACTGTATTATGTCTTCCATCAATATTACACTACTAAATTATTCAGTGTATGCTAATTATCCATGATGATCTCTCTCTCTTCTTTTTTATGTGATACTGGGATTGAACACAGTGCCATTCTACCTCTGAGCTACACTCACATTCCTATTTTATTTTTTATTTTGAAACAGGTTCTTGCTAAGTTGCTGAAGATGGCTCAAATATCGTGCTTTCTGTCTCACTCTCCCAAATATTGGAGTTACAGGTGTATATCACCACACCCAACTAATAATGACTTTTTAAATTTATAATTTGATATTTTCTGACTAATCTTGAAACTCTTTTCTTAATGACTTTTCTTATTTTCCCAGAATTCTATATGAATGAAACTCAAGCTTTGCCTGGCATTCAGTTAACATGGAAGTAAGTGTGACTAAATTACAAAAAAATGTACTAAGTGTTGGCTATGGTAGAGCACCTTAAGGATTTTTGGAAATAGAAATAGCTGCAGTTGAGTATTTTTATGACTTAAAAAAACTCTTTTTTCTTCCTCTTCTCCTGCTATCCTATCCCCCAATAGTAATCTCCTGAACTCAAAATCACAGATATGGTTGTCCTGTATTTGAAACTCATGATAGAGACATTATGTTTAGTATACCCATGCAAGTTGTGTGTAATTACAGACATGGCATCTGGAAAACCATGTTGCATCAGCCAACACAGTACAATTCATCCATCTCTTGATAATCCGTCTGATTTTACTCCTACCTGCAGGACACAGCCCCACCTTGAACCTCTAAAAATATGCATAGGCACCAGCCACATTCCTTTCAGGTCTCTTTGAAAGTGGGCCTCTCCTTCCTGAATCCACATTTGTTACCAAGTGACTACTGATGTGATTATTTTGCTTATCCAACAATGTGGCTCCATTAAAGCAGAAACTCTCATCTCCCTTCACCACAGCATGCTCAGTATTTAGAACAGTAGTAGTCAGAGATCTAGTAAATTCTTATAGATAAATCTTGAACTAATGAAATATTGGCTAAATGTTGATTTACCTATATAAACCTTGTCAATTGCACAAGGAAGTGAAATATTGTGTCATTGCACTAAAAAATCTTTAAAAGATTTTAATTGTGTTAAAATGAATACTTAATGAAGTAAGCAGCTGAATAATAAGTATATGAAGCTATCAATACTAATCTAAATAATATGTATGAGAAGTCAGAGGGAGCAGGCTAGGATACAGAGGGAAATACACTTAGTGCTGTGTACATGTATATTTGTATCACTCTGAACCTTATTATGATGTAAAATTATAGTGCACCAATAAAATATATTAAAAATGAAATAAAATGGGGCATAAGGAAACATGATAATCAAATGTGTTTTCAATTCCAGAATTGTAAATGCACAGTTAAAACATTTGTAAACCTTCTCTGTATAAAGACATTGAAATTCAGGGTGGGTTTAAGAAGCTGTTTGCCATAGAGATATTGGGATTTCTGAATATCACTTCCTCTGAACAATTCACATCACACTAAAGCATCAGATCAGACATGCTTAGAAATTCTATAAAAGATGCCAGTTGATGATATATCATCTTTGTTTCTAGGTGAGCAAATTAGAAGAGAGAATAGAAACAAGGCCAGGGTCAGATAAAAGTTTACGGCTGAATAGGATCCAGATGTCTCTGCTCCTCTCATTCACTTTTCCTTTCACCTTTCCCTATGCAGATTTTGCTGGTGATATTTTATTTTTAATCTGTGTGCTTATAAACATGCCATCTTACCTAACATATAGTTAGGACCAACCATTTCTTAGTATTTAATCAAGATTTTTATATAATTTTAAAGAGAATTGGTCGTCCATAATTCCCAACAAATAAGTATAAGTTTAGCACTCATTGATACAATATCTTTTAGTTTATTCTTTAAGGAAAATGTTAATGAACAAATTCACTCACAGGAATTTAAAACCTCATGATAGCAACTTGTATTCTTGTTCCAAACTGGTGTAGGACACTTGGTATTCTTGAGGTGAACAGAGAAGAAATCGTCTGATTAAGACCACATGGGTAGTAGGCAGTGGTAGTAGGTAGTAGGCACATCCTGTCTTCAAGGATTCCAAAGTTCTTGTGTTTCATCTGACTGTGCTTCCCTGTGAGGAGACTGTGAGTCTCAGAGCAGAGCAAGTTCATGTGCAATTGAAATGCAAAATGTCACAGCAAAGAACACACTGTGACCACATTTGGACAAGGCAGCTTATCATGCCAGAAAGCAAGGAAATGCTCAAAAGAGGAAAATAACAAGGTTTTATGTCAAAAGGACCCAGAACCCATCTGGAAATTGGCAAAAGACAGAATGATGTAATCAACAGTATAAAGAATGTAGTATAACCAAAAGATAAAATAATGTATTTATGTGTATATATGCTGATATAAATACATTATTGATCAAGCAAATCCATAGGAGAGAAGAAACTTCTCCTGTATAGGAGAAACCCAAATAATTAAGGCACATACTCAACTTTCAAGGAGAAACATATTTCTCCCCTTTTCCCTTAAGTGTGGGCTGAGTGCAAGGAATTTGTTTCATAGAATGCAATATAAAAACGGGATGGTGAGGTTCTCCCACTCCTGGAGAGGACAATGCACAGCTTCTCCAAGGAGCCACCTGATGCTTCATTGCATTGGAACCTGATCAAGACTTCTGCTCAGATGAAGCCAAATGCTCAATGCCTGGCAGTGGCAGTTTTAACAAAGCTAGATGATTAAAACTCCTTATTTAAGAATGGGCATGCAAAGCCGGGCGTGGTGGTGCACGCTTGTAATCCCAGCATTCGGGAGGCTGAGACCAGAGGATCCGGGTTCTCGGCCAGCCTCAGCTACATAGTGAGGCACTCCGCGACTTAGTGAGACTCGGTTTCAAAATAAAGAATAAAAAATAGGGCTGGGGGTATAGCTCGGAGGTAGAATGCCCCTGAGTTCAATCCCCAGTACCGCAAAAAAAAAAAAAAAAAGGGATGGTGAGGAAGAGCAGCTTCATAGTAGAGAAATCTGGGAGATGTGACCTCATCCAGGTGACTAAAGTCACACAGATGGTGTAGATCCTCAATATACTATGACAAGAACCTATCACCTCTAAGTCTTCCCCCCAAGGACCCATAACTCTAATGTAATCACAAGAAAACATTTGACACATCTCAGTCTAAGGACTGTCTACAAAATCTCTCACCAGCACTTCTCAAAACTGCCACGGTCAATATCACACAATACAAAGCAAGTCTGAAAAACGGTCACAGTTTGAAAGAAGGAAAGAAGATGAGTATGTAAAATATGGTATCTTGAATGAGATCTTAGAGCAGAAAATGTGTATTAGGTAAAAACCAATGAATTCTGAATATAGTATAGTGTTGGCATTAGTTTTTAATGTCATTATTGGTTTCTACCTTGTAACAAATGCACTGTTGTCATATAAAACGTTAATAAACATGGAAATGGTGTGTGTGGGGGGGTATATAGAAACTCTGTGTACCATCTTTGCAACTTTTCCAAGAACTAAAACCATACTAAAATTTCAAAGAAACTTTAGAAATTAAGTATGGAAACACAGACTTGTGAATGCTATCAAATGATCTTCAATTTATAATTTACAAACATCACGTAAATGATTCCTTCTAACAACCCAATGATGTCATTACTGGCAGTGTCTCCTTCCCTATATGGTGAAGCTGAGTGTCAGTGAAGGCCTGTCAGTGGCTCAGGGTCGGGGACTTGGGCAGCAGAGCCAGGGTTGGAGCACATCTGCTTGGGCTCTAAACCCCAATCTATGACATCTTTAATGTACAATATTTCATCCAGGCTAATTCTTGAATTTTTATTTTTTCCTTGTGAAAGTCTTTTGCTATTTAGAATAAAATGCATTTTGATTCCATTCACTTTATATTTAAGAAACTTTGTCTTTAGGCTTTATTGCCAGATTTTAGGTTTGTTGTAAACAGGAAATGACTAACAATGAATTTGATATCTGACAACATTCAGACATTCAAAAAGGCTTGAAAAGAACAGCTTATAAAGCAGCTGCTTGATCGCCTAAGGTAAAACTCCGGAAGTAGCATAAGACTCTTTCCTGCAAAATCAACTTGTAAGTGCAATAGTGCTGGGGAAAAATGAGTAGATTCAAGAAAAAATAAGTTAGGAATCAAAAGAAAAAATAATTTAAACAGCATGCTATTTTAAAATTCCTATAGAGAAAGACTTGACAAGGGTGTATGTATATTTAATAAATGGAGTTGCCATTCCTCCAAATTGGAGGATTGTGATCTACCAGTGTGGAGCAAACAGACCCTGATCCATCACCAAACAGAAGGTTTCCTCAAGGTGTGTTCATTCCACCCATCCCTGAGGTAGCAAAGTAATTGTCATTGGTGGCCCAAGGAGATGACAGCCTACTGTTAAAAAGTCAAACACAGTCCTAAAGCAAAAATTTCCTGCAGACACATCAAGAATGCGAAGCATTCATGAATTATTATTATTATTATTATTATTATTATTATTATTATTATTATTATTTGTAGTACTGGGGATGGGACCCAGGGGCATTCTACCTCTAAGCTATACCTCCTCCCTATTTTTTATTCTTTATTTTGAAACAGGGACTCACTAAGTAGCTGAGGCTGGCCGAGAACCTGGATCCTCTGGTCTCAATCTCCCAACTACTGGGATTGCAAGTGTGCATCACCACGCCTGACTAAGGAGTTATTATTATTTTTAATAAAGGATCTTTCATGTCTTAATTATGGAAAGCAGTTCAGTTCAGTATAAGAAATCTGGACAGCGACGACAGGAAACCACAGTTAGTCATGTGGAGGCAAATGAATAATTTTCAATAAAAATTTTGAGAGGTGTTAAAGTTTCCTCTAGAAACTGTAAAGCAGTGCGCTCATGTAAACAAGATCCATTCTCATTACTAAATTTAGTTTGAGGTTTTATATTTTGTTAGAGCAGAAATGCTCATTAATTGAGAAAGTACTGAGTTATGTACTTTCTAAAAATATAGTTCTGAGACTTTTCCTTTGAGTCCTATGGTCTCTTTGTCAAATCAGATTTCCTATCAAGGGTAATCTTAAGAAACTATTTACTTAGAAAGGGCAGACCTCCCTTTTTAAAATAATAACTTTCCCTCTTAGTCCAAAGATTAATACGGTGGTCTTGTTATTGTTTGATTTACTATATAATTCAAATTATTTACCAATTGCTATTTATTTTTGGACTATTTTAACTCAGTAGTCAATAAATGACTTCATTAGCAAAAAATACATCTCAAATAGGGATTCTTCTCTATGTCTGAATGGTTAGAGTAGCCTTAATTAGCCTTAACTTTCTAAAAAATTTGGACTAGGTTAGACCTTGTTTTCTGTTTTTTGAGATTCTTTAATTACTGTTTCTAATTCAATGGGTCTCAGTCTCAAAGAAATACTTAATGATTCATAACAAATACTATAAATGTATCATATAGATCAAACAAAAACATGCTTGTAGACCAATGTAGGGCCATGTGACTAAACTTAATATATTAATAGATTCTATTATTTTGTGTTATTAAAACATATGAAGGTATGTTTAGTATGGAATCCTCATACACCTGGGCTTTCTCTGTCTGAGAAAATTTCGATTAGAATAAAATGTGGTAACTTACATGTTAAGAGATTTTGAAGATGGTAAGTCTTCTTTCAAGATATTCCTCTCTTCTTGCATTCCTACTAATTTTCTTACTTCATCTTATTCAGCTTTCCAGAAAAGTGTCAGAGACCATTGCTATTGTCTTTACTCTTCCCTGTGAGCTTCATTTTCACCAGACATTGTAGGCAAGTCAAGTAAAAACCTGTTATTCAATATAACTATACTTTTTCATACTAATAGGTACTTTTAGCCTACTGTTATGGTTTAGATCTTCAATGTCCTCAAAGGCCCATGTGTCCAAATCTTGGTCACCAGCCTGTGGCATTACTGGGAGGGGTGGAACCTTTAAGAGGTGCAGCCTGTTAGAAGGAAGTTAGATCATCAGGGGTGTGACCTTAAAGGGGACAGTGGGACCCTGGACCCTTCCTTCCACTTTTGTTGCTCCCAGCTGCTATGAGGTGAACAGACCTCTTCCACCACCCTTTCCTGGCCTCCACAATGTCCTGTCTTAGCATAAGCCTCAAGCAACAGAGACAGGTGATCATAGACCAAAACTTCTGAAACCATCAGTTAAAAAACTCTTCCTTACGAGTTCATTATCTCAGGTATTTTGTCATGGCAAGGGAAAGCCTGACTAAGATGCCTACTGTCTGTTAGGAATATAATATACCTGCAGGGAACAATAATACACATATGTGGTTAGCACAAATGGTACCATTTTGAATGTCACAAGCAGTAGTCACTTTTTGTTAGAACTAGGGATTATCAGGTTTCTACATCATTGCTCAGAAGGACCACAAGGCAAATAAGCCCTTTTCCAGTCCTTTCTGTCACTTAGATTTGTCAGAGAAAAGATCAACTATTTGCCCTGCAAGACCCAACTCTTCCAGAAGGACTTCCAGATCTCAGTTCTCATTTCAAGGAAAATGCACTGGTCCATCTTTTGGGCATGGACAGATAGATCATTGCACAATTGATAGTTTCTTGTATATATTTGCTTACAGCATCTCGTTTCCCTAAAAATCTATTTTTCAAATTTCAAATCTACCTAAAGGAAAGTCCCAAGAATAGCATAATAAAAAAAACATGTAAACTTTACATAGAAACTAAAATTGTAAACATTCTGGAACAGGAGGATCACAGGTTCTAATCCAACCTTGGAAAATTAGCTAGGCCCTGGGCAACTTAGGGAGAGACTGATTCAAAATAAAAAATAAAATAAAATAGATGGAGTTCTCCTGGGTTCAATCCCAAACACTGAAAGGAAGGAAGGAAGGAAGGAAGGAAGGAAGGAAGGAAGGAAGGAAGGAAGGAAGGAAGGAAGGAAAGAAGGGAGGAAGGAAGGAAGGGAGGGAGGGAGGGAGGGAGGAAGAAAGAAAGAAAGAAAGAAGAGAGAGAAAGAAAGAAAGAAAAATTGTGAACATTCTTCTTATATCTCTTGATATCAATAGGTGTTACTCTGAAGGTATATTTTAGCTATGATTAGCATTTCAATCCATAATTATTGATTCAATTACTTTAATAAAACAGATTATCTCTCATTACGTAGGAAGGCCTCCTATAATGAGCCAAAGACATTAAGAAGACTGAGATAATACAAGAAGAAATTCTAATGCAATATAGAAACCGTACCTGATTTTTTTCAACCTGCTGGCCAGTAGAATTAATGTTCAAAACATAACATCAAGTGTTACCTGAGTCTTTAACCAGCCCACCTGTTCTATAGAATTTAGACTTGCCAACTCTCACAACTCTACAACATGGGGTAGTTCCTTAAAATTTCTCTCTCTCTCTCTCTCTCTCTCCCCCTCTCCCTCTCCCTCTCCCTCTCCCTATTCCTCTCTCTCTTCTCTTTCTTTTCCCCTCTCTCTCCTCTTTGTCTCCCCACACATACACATATACATACACAAGTACACATGCACATACACACACACATACACGCACACACACACACCACACACACCACACAAACTTATAGCTTCTGAGTTTATAGAACTTTAATAATATGAGTTCTCAAACTCATATTATTATAATCTATGTCATTATTAAATTCTCAGTAGGTAGTAGAAATTATGCACATATTAGGAATATCAAGGAGAAAGATACAGGTAATAAAAGAAAGTGTTTTGAAGAAACTAGATCTCATTTCCTCAAAGTATTTTATTATTTATCTTGATTCTCAGCTTACTTTTTATTTTTATGGCTGCTACATCTGTTTCTCCCAAATTTCATATAGGCTTGCTTGGAGGATAGATTGAGGAAAAAGTATGTGGAGTTTCTTTTATATTATATGCTGTATAAAAGGCACACCAGAAGTCTGTCTACACAAAAACAAAAGTAATACAACTGTAATAAGGAACTGGGAAAGCTAATCCATCTTCATCAACTGTATGACAGAAAGTATTTATTTGTTCTCATTGATTCACTATGGGAAGAGAATCAGAATAAGCATCCAGCCCAAAACATACACACCAGGCAAATGGAGCATATAATGAGTATACAGACACAAGACTGGGAATTGAAAACCAAATCAGGGTGCCTCAAAAACCTAGCAAACATAAAAATATTCTGGGATGGTGGCAAAAAGAATGGCACTGAAATTTTATCTTCTCACAGAGACAACAACCGCACTTGCTCATAGTGTACTTGAAGTAGGCTTTCAAATTCCAGGGAAAGGCCTAGGTAGGGAATTGTGGTTAATTCTGGCAAATTTCAGCTCTCAGCACAGCAGCAGCTATTTGTTGTCTAGAACGCAGTAGCAGGGCAGGCAGCCACATGTGTAATTAATGTGCCCCTGCTACTGGAGTATATTACCCATGTGAGGACCCTCTCCTCCAAATATCAGGGATCTGGGTTCTGGTTGCTTATTGCTGCCTCTAATCGCAAAGGTATAGATAAAGAGGGGGGTGAACAGCATGGATCCCTTTCTCTGCTCATAGAACTAAAGTGACTTCCAAAGTATTTAAAGCACCAGTAGCTACTTTTTCTTTTATCATTTTTGTTCCTACTTTATTCTTTATTTTTTAAGTTTTCAGACTTATGCATTAAAATAGAGCATTCAAAAACAATATACTCAGAATATTTTAGAAAGTCACTATTCATGCCTGGGGGGAAGCACAATTTCAGAAAAAAATCTGGGAAGACCTTGTTTATATGCCCTGCTGATCTGCAGCCTACCACAATCAAAACACAGAAAGAAAAATCAGAGCCGGGCGTGATGGCGCACACTTGTAATCCCAGCATTTGGGAGGCTGAGACCAGAAGATCCGGGTTCGAGGCCAGCCTCAGCTACCTAGTGAGGCACTCCGCAACTTAGTGAGACTCAGTTTCAAAATAAAGAATAAAAAATACAGCCGGGCGTGGTGGCGCACACTTGTAATCCCAGCATTCGGGAGGCTGAGACCAGAAGATCCGGGTTCGAGGCCAGCCTCAGCTACCTAGTGAGGCACTCCGCAACTTAGTGAGACTCAGTTTCAAAACAAAGAATAAAAAATAGGGCTGGGGGTGTAGCTCAGAGGTAGAATGCCCCTGAGTTCAATCCCCAGTACCGCAAAAAAAAAAA
>PVLC010048881.1:0-10727 GCA_004027655.1 Graphiurus murinus | reverse complement strand
TAAAAAAAAGAATGCAAAGAGGAGCATTTATGAATGCTATTTATTCACAGTCAGCTTGCCTTCCTCGTAGGGATCCTTGATTATGCTGGGCTCGTAGAGTTCTCGGGCTTTTTAGCCTTTCCCCGTGTGACTTAGGTTAGGTTCTCCAGCGCTGTCTGCCCGTGGACAACTCCAGCCTCCTGATGAGCAAGAGCAGCCCAGAGTCTGTAGCAAAAAGGCAAATGTGTTCAAAGGCTCAACGATGCTTTTATTTTTGCAATGCAAATCTTGATATCCTCTGCTTCATTTATGAATTTTAAACACTATGAGAAGCACACACAGCCAGAGCCCAAGAAAGGCAATAAAAGCTCATTAATAGGCAAGGGAAAAAAAAAAAAAGAAAGGTGAAATGCAGACTTGAGTCACTGGGTCCATACATTTGCTGTCAAAGGACTCACCCTGCTGTCATTACTAATTGTGGAATGGTGGGAAAGGCGGAGGAGGAGATATTAATATTTGGTCATTAATATTAATATGTGGCCATTAATATTTGGTGGTTAATTTCCTTGTAAATTCTTTCTTTGAAGTGCTCCAACTCTTGAGTTACCTGATGTCTTAGTGAAGGAGCTGTAAGGAAAACCTGAACTGTGTCTTACATTTGGGAAACTTTATTACCAATGCATTTAGCATCCCATCTTCTTAGCTCCCAACCTTCTACAAAAAATTAAACAGCTGCCACTATTTGTAAAAAGCCCTAATGTCGTATGAATTCAGAGCCTTGCCCAGGGTAGGCACAGATCCTAGGAGGGGAGAATTTAATCTTCCCGGTAGGTCAGAAGACAACTAAAATGGATCCAAGATGGGGTTATCGAAGGAAGATTCATTCTGTCTGCTAAAAAGACATGTTTTCATATCCTCCACCGAGTCTTCCTGCTTGTTGAAGGAAGCCAACACGGTGACGCTCTGGCGCTGATCTGGGCCCCCCTGCTCCGTCACCCCTTCACTAGACTGCCTGCCCTGATTCTAGGTTGGGGCACCAGTAGACTGCCCTTCTGCTCTAGTCCTAGAGGAGCTGCTTTCAGGAAATGGGCAGAGAGAATAGGCAGCAGCTGGTGGGAAAATGAGACTGGACCTCCAGGGGCTTTTAAGAAGGCCGTGGATCCAGCTCCTGTCTCTGCTCACATGATTCAAGACAGGCTGGTTGGTAGCAGGGCTGGCTAATGGCTAGGTGAGGGGCTGAGTCTTGCTTTTTTGACACTGTCTTCTTTTTAGCCTTGGGATCCATTGTTTGCTCTGCCCCCTCCCCCCTTTTCTTTCCTTTTCTTTGTTTTAGAACTTTGTTTGTGCAATATGATTATACATCATCGTGAGATTCAGTGTGAAGCATTCATATAAGCATACAATATCTCTTGGTGTACTTCCCTCCTAACTCCATCCTGTGACCCCGGCCCCCTCTCCATACAGGTTAGTAAATTTGTAGATGATATCTTCATATAAGGGCATAATATTACTTGGTGCCCTTTGGTTTTGGTGCTGTTTCTAAGTTTTAGAAATTAAGGAGCTGGAGCTTCTGTTGCTTCATTGGCCTGGCTGTTTTTTTTTTTTTTTTTTTTTAACTCAGGGGCATTCTACCTCCGAGCTGTACCCCCAGCCCTATTTTTTATTCTTTATTTTGAAACAGGGTCTCACTAAGGTGCGGAGTGCCTCACTAGGTAGCTGAGACTGGCTGCGAACCTGGATCCTCTGGTCTCAGCTCTGGGATTACAAGCGTGCGCCACCACGCCCAGTCCTGGCTGTTTTTTGGCTTCTCTTTACTCTCCAGATGCTGTCTCTATTTTACTTGAGGTTGTTGGCTTTGGAATATCTATCTGACTAGCCTGTCAAGGGAGTGGGGACTGGTTGAAGGGAATATGTGGGCCAGCCCCTTCTGCCTAAGAGCTGGTGCTTTTTTCACTGATGTACATGAATGCATATGCCAAATACATTTTTAAAGGGAAAAATGTACATGCTAGGATATGAATCATCTTCTTTACTGCAAAGAAAACTGAAAGAATGGAGAGTTTTGTTTGTTTTTAGGCGATATAAATTTCTTAATTATAATGGGAAGTCTTAATTATAATAGCAGAGCCAAGTATATTTGGATACGCTGCTTGAACAAGAACAGCCTAGCTGGGGTAACACATTACATGGTAGTCTCGTGATTATTTCATTAACAACTCATTGGTACCTGAAAGTGGCAGAGTGTATTTATGGAACAATATGAGTGTAAACTCATGGCTTTTTATTAAATAGATGCTGAAACAGATGTAGATACGAAAGTGTATATTTGTATGCCTATTGCTCTGTGTGTCCGTATTAGTTTTGTATGGCTGCTATAACAAAGTCTTACCAACTTGGTGGTTTAAAACAACAAAAATTCATTTTCTTACAGTTCTAGAGACTAGAAGTCTGAAAGAAGTCTTGGGGTTTCAAATCAAGGTGCCAGCAGGACAGAGGTCTTCCTACATCTTCAATGCCAATAGCGTCTTTTCTCTATGTCTGTCTTTGCACGACTCTTTTGTCTAATCTCCCCTTTGCTTTCTTGGGACACATGTGCTTGCATTTTGAGTCCTCTTGACTAACTCAGGATAGTCCTCCCATCTCAAGAAATTCACAGTCTGATAAGCCTGATACAGAACCTGAATATATAAAACAGAAATGGGCTCTTGTGATTGAAGAGGTAGTGTGGTAGAATCAAGGGCAAGAATCTTTCTGTTCTGCCTTCCTGTGTTCATCTTTCCAGCCCCCCTGTCTCTAAACCTTACTGGCTAGAATTGCATGATTCACCACCTCTTCCAACATCACGTCACTCGAAACCCACAGTTCCTAGTGTGGGCTGGTACAAGGATATACCTCTCACCCATGCCCTTGTTCTAGTTAAAAGGAAACAGCAGGGACTTAAGTTATCTGTTGTCCTAGGCAACTTCTTGTTTGCCCCCACTTATTTCTGTCTTTCTTAATGTATAAGTCGCCTTGTCTGCTATAATAAAGTCCTGCAGATTGAGTGCTTTAAATGGCAGGAATTAATTTTCTCACATTTCTTTAGACTAGGAGCCCATGATCAAGGTGTTGGAGGGGTTGTTTTCTTCTCAGGCCTCTCTCCTTGGCTTGCAGATGGCCTTCATCTTGTGTCTTCATATGGTCTTTGCATTGTCGAGTCCTGACCTCCTCATCTTAGGAGAACACTAGCTATAATGGATTAGGACCCTCTCTGGTGATTCCATTTTAACTTACCTCTTTAAAGAGCCTGTCTTCAAATGCAGTCCCATCCGGGGTGCTGGGGATTAGGACTTCAACATAAGCATTTTGAGGGAGCCACAGTGCCTGTTTCCTTTTGCAGAGTGAGCACCGAGCTTCCTTTGAGTTGAAGGGCCCCGTGCCCACTTGCTCTGGGCCTGGCTTCTGCTGGGCCATGGGAACAGATGGGATTAAACAAGATCAGCGTGGCGCGTGAATGCTGGAATTAAGTGTTAGTTTTGAGTGAGTTAGAAAATATTATTTTTCTAGCCTTTAATTTAGTTTTTAATCTTTTCTGGCCCAAAGCACTTTATTACTCCACTGACTGATTCAGAGGCACCCAAATCTTCTGATCATCATATGGAAATTGAAATAATTAGGAAATGAAGGCGCACGCCACCTACCTTAAGCCCTGCTCTCAATCCTTCTCCCTACCTTCCCCGCCGGCCCCATCTTTCCCTTCCCAAATCAACTAGAAATGATTTTTACTTCTAAAATTTGCTGGTAGCTTTCTGCTTTTTCCTCCTGATTTTTTTTTTTTGGTAGTTAGATAATTAGAAAAGTCATTTTACATCAGTAGTGTTTCCCTTGTGTGTACAGTTGGTGATTATAATCAGTGCCATGTTGTGAAATTGTGTGATGTAAGCAACATTCTTTGTAAATGTGAAAAGCCATGCCAAAAGTAAGGTCAAGATTTTATTTGTCCTGCTTATTTGATGGTGGGCTTGTGTTTGTCTATACAGGGTATGTATTGATGATCATGCCATTATAATTTTATTACAAGGAAAAGATTTGCGTGATTGCTCCTTAATGAGCTATCTATGGAGATGGTTCAGAAATAAGAAGAATCATCATGCTTCAGAACTGGAAGGAACTGTAGAGATAAATTTAAGTACAGGTTGAGTTGAGTAGCCCTTATTTGAAATGCTTGGGATCGGAAGTGTTTGGGATTTTGGATGTATTTGGATCTTGAAATATTTGCATGTGCATAATGAGATATATTGGGAATGGGATCCAAGTCTAAACATAGAATTCAATTGTGTTTCATATACACCTTATACACATAGCCAGAAAGTAGTTTTGTGCAATACTTTTACTGCAGTAGCAATTTCTTTTTTATATATACATGGTGATTGAACCCAGGGACATTCTACCTCTGATCTATACTCCCAGCTAATTTTATTTTTTAGTTTAAAACAGGGTCTTGCTAAGTTGCTGAGGGTCTTGTTAGGTGGGTGAGGCTGGCCTTGAACCTGTGATCCTCCTGTCTTAGCCTCCAAACTACTGGGATTACAAGTGTGTGCCACCATGCCCAGCTAGCGCACTAGCATTTTGATTATGATCTGTCTGATGAGGTTAGGGTGGAATTTTCTACTTGTGCTGTCAGGCCTTAAAGGTTTTGAATTTCAGGTTAGGTATGCTCAACCTGTAACGCTTCTTATCAATAGGGAATCGAAGTCCAAAGACTAAGCAATTGTGTGAGACCGAGCAATAGTGTCTCACCTGGGATTTAAATCCAGATTCCTTCATTTGCTCATGTTCCTGCTTCTTCTCCTTCTCTTCTTTTTCCTTGGGTTCCACCCAAGGACTGGTGCATGTTAAGCACGTGTTCTACCACTGAGCTACCCTCCTTGCCCCCAGCCCCTATTCCATGCTTCTTCATGAGATTTATTTTCCTAAAATAGCTGCTATAAAATAAGAATACTATTTCATTTAATTAGTACTATGGAATGGAAAAGTAGTACTGATTTAAGGTGGATCTTTCATCATGCTGATTGTTTCAAATATATTTTTTCAAAGACCTGCAGAGATTATTGTGGAGATGGGTGAAGATTTGTAAGCCTTGGCGTGGGAAAAGGAATATTAATAGGGTTTCATAGCTTTCAGGACAGCTTATGTAAGCAGAATGTATTTTATTTTATTAGCAAGACAGAGGGATATTAATGCTTTGATTTGGGCCCGAATGGGGATGTAGGGTCCCCCACAATTTCAAAATACAGAGCTCTTTGTTAGAGTGGAACCTTTTAAGATATTTTACTCCTGTATAGAACAGCCCTTCAAAAAATGTTTCTCTTCTCGGAGAATGTGAATATACACTGAGCACTGCTTCACTCTCTAGCTTGAGTACCTGCAAGCCTAGGTACCCAAAGTCTGCTCTGCAGATCAGAATCTTCTGGAACATTTTCACAATGTGGGGGTCCCTGTCTCTGTCTCAGTCCTGCTCAACTGATAGTTCAACAAATTTCCCAGGCAATTCTTACATGCAGTGAAGTATGAGAATCAGTGGTCTAGAGCTCTGGTCCACAAAATGTGTTCCTTTTAGAAGCCAAGTAAAAGAGGGAGGTACTTAGATGGAGGTCTGCAGTAAGTTCTAGAAAAGACCAAACTTGGGATTCTATAAGCCCTATTGCAGAATCAACAGTTTCTATTATGCGTAAGGGACCAGCAATATCAGCATCACCTGAAAATTGTTAGAGAAGCACTGAGAATGGAGTAGAATTCAGTAGGCACCATCCTGGACTTCCCGAATCAGAGACTCTGAGGTAGACCCCCCGGGGATGATGCTAATTCATACTACAGCTTGAGAACTACTCTAGAGCAATGTATTTCAAAATTTTAACCATGATCCATGGGAGAAATACACGCTAAATTATGACCTAAAACACACAACACACATATACACACACAATTTAAAAGTTTTATAAGATAGTACTTATCTCACTTTGTAGTATTTACTTTGGTATATTCAGTTTTATTCGTGTGTGTGTGTGTGTGTGTGTGTGTGTGTGTGTGTGTGTGTACAAACTCATATGAAAATCTAGTCATGATCCACTAATTGCAGAAGCCACTATTGGGGCACGAGCTGCCATTTGGAAACACTGCTCTTGAAGAGGGTCTCTTGCTCTTTTGTACCATGGTCCCTTTTGCCATTTTGGTAAAGTTCTGAGTTTCATTTTAGAATAATGCTATTAAAATGAATTTAATAGTATACATAGAGGTGCAAAAGAAACCAACTAAAGTCTTCCCTTGTTCCTTCTGTGGGGGGCTGGTGTCAGGATCCCTGGCAAAACTAAGATCTATGTATGCTCAAGTCCCTTATATGAAATATCATAAACTTGAAATACATAATACAATGTAATGCTATCTAAATAATCATTAGGTTTTATTGTTTAGGGAGTAATGACAAGCGTTCAGTACAAATTTAACCATCCTTTTTTTTTCCTCCGAATATTTTTGATCCACAGTCAATTGATTCTTTGGATATAGAATCCACAGATACTAAGACCCAACTCTGTATTGGCTGCCAACATATTAAATTTGTGACATATGCGTTTCTTTGCTGATTTAAAATTTAGTGATGGATCTAGTAACTACTATAATTTTAAATTACTTATGAATATTAATGATACTTTAAGACATCTGCTGTTACTGTTATATAATGTGAAAATAACTGATTTCTATTGGGAATAAAGTCACGGTACAGCTACTAATAGTTTATTGTCTACATTTATATTTGAAAAAAAAAAACTGCTAAATTTCATCTTAGGTGAGAATAAATTTTTTTCTACATCCAATATTGGACTTCTAGAATTCTATTGATGACCCCCATGGATCTGAAATCAAGAGGAAACCTTCTTTGGAGAACAGCACTCAAGCTTTAAGTTGAAATTCAAAGCCAGCAAATTATCTTCTTGGAATTGCTTTAAGCTTTTGCTTCATAAATGACATGCTTTCTCATACTCTAGCGCCATAGAAATGGATTTCTTCCTTAAAATTTCCTCTCCTGGTGTTTAGTGAGGCCTTGGGAGGTCACCTGGAAGCCTGAGTCCAAGTACTGAGAACATTCCTTCTCTGGTCTCCCCTATCTCAGTACGCACACCCAGCTGCTCAAGCCGGATTCCTGGGAGTCATCCTGTGTCATGGGTTCTGGACTTAGACTGTCTGCGTGCATTTGAACCTGGGTCTGTAATGTATTAGCTGTACCTTGGACAAGGTTACTTCCCCTCCTTATTGACTCCTTTTTTTTTCACCTATGAGACAGGGTAACAGCAGTGCCCACCTCATAGGATTGCCTCAAGCACTAAGTGAGACATTCTGTGCGTTGCATTAGAACAGTGCCTGGTTAGCGAGTGTTATTCATTATAAGTATCCTTGCTTAATCACACTCCATCATTCTCTAAATCCAGTTGATCAGAAAGTTATATAGATTATCTCTTGAATTAATTAGTTAAGTTTGAGTCCTGGGGATTGAGCTCAGAGGCATTCTATCTCGGAGCTACAACCTCAGACAATAATTTTTTTTTGCTTTGAAACAGGGTCTTACTAGGTTGCTGAAGGTTTTACTAAGTTGCTGAGGCTGTCCTTGAACCTGTAGCCCTCTTGTCTCAGCCTCCCAAATATTGGGATTATAGATGTGCACTACCATGCCTGGTTTATTTTTAATTTTGAAATAAGGTGTCATTGAGTTGTTGAGGCCCTTCCTAAGTTGGTGAAGCTGACCTTGAACCTGCGATCCTCCTGTCTCAGCCTCCCAAGTACTAGGATTACAGGTGTGTGCCACCACGCCTGGCTTAAATTTGATTTCGAATGCATCCAATTTTGTCTGTTTCCATTGTCATCCTGCTACTGTAGGCTTCCATACTTTCTCATTTCTACTCCAAAGAGGTGTCTCTTCTTCCTTTTGTCTCATTCCAATCCATTTTCTATCTAACAACCATGTCATTTTTTAAAAGTATAGATGAGCAATCTTTATTTTTTCTTTATATTTTAACTTAAAAAAACTTTTTTTTTAGTACTGGGATTGAACCTAGGGGCATGCTACCTCTGAGCTATATTCTACCTCCTAGTCCTATTTTATTACTTATTTTGAAACAGGGTCTCACTAGATTGTGGAGGGCCTTACTAAGTTGCCAAGGCTGGCTTTGAACCTGCGATCCTCCTGTGTCAGTCTTCCAAGTACTGGGATCACAAGTGTGTGCCACCACACCCCAGTTGATAAGCGATCTTTAAAAATGTAAATGATGGGACAGGGTGGTGCATGCTTGTAATCCCAGTTCTTGGGAGGCTGAGACAGGAGGATCGAGGTCCTCTGCAACTTAGTGAAACCCTGTTTCAAAATAAAGAATAAAAAATAGGGCTGGGGGTATAGCTCAGAGGTAGAATGCCCCTGGGTTCAATCCCCAGTACTGCAAAAAAAAGTGGGGTGTCCTTCCCCAGCCTCCCAGCCTCTTATCTCTGTAGGCATTAGCTCCTCAGAAAGCCTTCCTCACCACCTTTCCCAAATTAGGGCACTTAATGTGGGAACCCCTTGGCCGACTTCCCATTTTTTTTTCTTTTTTTTACCAGCCTGAAGCTCCCCAAACACATCCAGAAATTAATATTTGCTTTCTGTTGGGAAAAAGGATAATTAACTTGTGATTATTAAGCACATAACACCAAAAAGAATGTGCAGCTTTTCCAGAAAGATAAATTTTACACATCATGAACATGAAATGATTGCAGAGCTATTTTAAGAAACTTCTGTCTCAAACTTGTGGGGGCTAGCGCTTTGCTGGTGGTTTTGAGTACAGAGTGTGTGAGAGGGGCCCGCTGACCCTGTCAGCCAGGGGAGGGGGGTGATGGGCCTGTGATTGGGCCTTCTTGGGACTGTCAATCATTTCTCCTCCAAGGGCTGCAGTAGAAGTCATAATATTTTCTTCTTCAAAGCAGTTACTTGGTTGTTTATGGAGACCTCCGTGCCTCTCTTCCCCAAAGTTAATGTTTGGTATTTTGTCAGACACTCAGACAGGAGAAAAGATGTCTCCTAACCGGAGGCTGGAAGCCAGTGTGGGTTGTGTGTGGATCCTGGTTCATGTTTGAGCTCAGAGCAAAGAGTCGGGATGACTCCCTGGCTGCGCTAGGTTAGAGTTCTTTGTACTGTAAAAATCTCTTCCTTGTTACTTACTTTTAACTGGCCCTAGACCAGAGAAGGGAGGCACTCTTGATTTTTGGCTTTTGCCTACAGCAGCCAGGAGGGAGATCTTAGGAATTCAGAATCATGATGAGAGCCGCTGTCCCTGCCACCTCAGTCGTTTTTCTTTCCAATAAGGGGCTTTTAGGAATTAACAGAGGGACACTGAGACAGATGTTCAAATTTAGGACAGTCAGTATAAATAGGATGCTTGGCCGTTCTGTTCATGCCCTATTTGGGTGAATGGTTGTTCTGATTATGTAAAAATGGGATCTGTTTTGGGGAAAAGACTACTCTTTTGTTGATGTTCTTCAACAGAATTCACACAGGGAAACATTTTTAGTATGGATTGGTTAATGATTATTATGTGGGAAATAATCCATTTGAACATAAAATACAGTTTTCTATTTGTGTGTGTGTGTGTGTGTGTGTGTGTGTGTGTGTGTGTGTGTGGCATTAGGGATTGAACCCAGGGGCATTCTACTGCTGAGCTATACCCCCAGTCTGATTTTATTTCTTATTTCAAAATAGGGTCTCATTAAGTTGCCTTGCTAAGTTGCTGACGCTGGCTTCAAACCCATGATCCTCCTGACTCAGCCTCCCAAGTATTAGGATTGCAAGCATGCGCCACCACACCCGGCTCAGTTTTCTAATTTCTGAAAAATAATATAAATCTAATTTTTACAAGATCTGCCATAAACCTGGTCCACACTCACGGCAAGCTATTTATGGTTTCTTATTCCCCTAAAGATGTTTATCTCTCTTCTTTTCTTTTTTTTTTTTGAGGTACTGGGGATTGAACTCAGGGGCATTCTACCTCCGAGCTATACCCCCAGCCCTATTTTTTATTCTTTATTTTGAAACCGAGTCTCACTAAGTTGCGGAGTGCCTCACTAGGTAGCTGAGGCTGGCCGCGAACCCAGATCCTCCGGTCTCAGCCTCCCGAATGCTGGGATTACAAGCATGCGCCACCACGCCCGGCTCAGTTTTCTAATTTCTGAAAAATAATATAAATCTAATTTTTACAAGATCTGCCATAAACCTGGTCCACACTCACGGCAAGCTATTTATGGTTTCTTATTCCCCTAAAGATGTTTATCTCTCTTCTTTTCTGTAGTTGTAGTCATAGAGCAATACTTCTGTATGCTGATTTTTTTTCCATATTATTTCTTTTTGTGTTGGTGCCTGGTAATGATACATCATAGTGAGGTTCAGAGTGACAGATATGCAGCATTTGTAGAATGTGTGCGTCCAGTTCCCACCCGGCCCTCCATAGATTGTCTTTACATCCAAACGTGACTGATCTAAGGATGTGTTGAAGAGCTTTCATCATCAGATCTTCCCCTTTCTCCTCCCTAGTCCCCCTCCTCCACCCCACCACTGTCTCCCTGAACTCCTCTTCTGTTCCTGGTCTTTCATTTTGGTGGGTTACGTAGCTTTCTGTCAAGGACCGGTGTCTTAATTGCTTAATCATTCCCTTATTGGACAGGTTGTTTTCTGCTGTGTTCTTTTTTTTTTTTTT
>PVLC010048879.1:0-10640 GCA_004027655.1 Graphiurus murinus | reverse complement strand
CATGCTCTCTAAAGTGATTCTGTGGTTGATTGCTTTTGGAGATTTTTTTTTTTCTTTTCCTTATTGCAGTGATTTGTCTTTTCACAGACTCCATTAACTTAACAGTATGAGGTTATCATTGTGAAATAAACCTTGCACTAAATAGATACTCATTCATGAAATAAAATTGCCAGAAAGAATGTGAGCCTGAATAGGGCTGTCATGGGGTGCCGGCCAGGTTTTAAGTAAAGGTCCGTTGTTACCCAACGTCCTAACATCCTCGCCTACTCTGGAGTGAAAAGGAAACGGAATAAGAAGATCCTTTTGTTTTTGTTTTATAGATTCAGAATATGAACAACATCATCTCCTTCCCTTTGGACAGCTTGCTGAAGGGGGACCTGAAAGGCGTCAAAGGGGTACGAACCTTGGGTCCTGGGCCCCGGGGCCCTCCAAGTTCCTGGGGTCACAGCGGTGGCAGCCATCAGGGCAGCAGCCCCACGAGTAAATCCCTACTGGCGAAACGAGATGGCTTTTCGCTCTCCCTCTGTCCTTCAGTTTGCCACTTGACACCTTCTGGTCAGAACAGTGGTGCCCCTTTTGGGTCCTCCTCTTGGTGCTGCAGACTTGGTAAGGGGAGGCTGCAAAGGGGGACCGAGGCTGCTTTGGAGACGGAACGCTTCTAGAACCCTCAGTTGAGCAGGGAAACCATGGGGAAAAGTGAGATTTCCCAGCCACCGTGCTGCTGCTTTATGACCGGGAATGGATCCTCCTAGCAAGGAGAGGCACGTTTATGAAGCACGAGGTGACTTCATTTTCCTGCACTCAGAGGATCCTGGCTGTTTGGGTTGTGCCTTGCCACCAATGAGCAGCACTTGGGCTGTGCTCTGCCTCAGGGGGGCGGGAGGGAGGATGAGTCGGGGCTAGAGGGGTGTTCCATGGATTTCTTGGGAGAATTGAGTTCTTTGGATCTGCAAGCGACTCCCAGGTCTCATCTGGGCACATCTGGAAGCTCCACCTGGCCCTCTTGGGTTCCTTTGCACAGACTTCTCAGTGTCTCTCTTATAGAATGTGCCAGGGGAGAGCTGTTAGACTCCAGGGAACATTGCCCATCCTCCCTGGGGGGTCTGGAGAATAGGTCAGCTGAGTTAGCTAGGAAAGCCAGAGGGGGGCCCCGCTGCACAGGATAGACCTGCCCACGGGGAGGCGTGGATCAGGACTGCACACCAGGCTGATAGGCTGCAGGAGGGCAAGAAGGCCAGGGCACCGAGGACCTTGCCCAGCCCATTGAGGAGCCCAAAGATAAACAGCCCAAATAGGGGTCTGTCTTCCAAAAGAACCCCGTTGAAGGGCATATAACTAGGTGGGAACCATTTGGTAGAATTGTGAAGGCTCAGTAATTTTTTAAGCCAGTTTTTGTTGGAGAGTGAAATCCTCAATTCCAGACAGAACATAGGAGGATAGCCCAGGAGACCGAGTGACTTTTCTATTCTGATTGGGCTCATGGCAGTGTTACGTGTATTGGGAGATTTATATGTTAATAGGAAAAGTCAGAGTCTTTCAAAGAGAGATGGTGGCGATGCCTGAAATCTCAGTACTTGGGAGGCTGAGACAGGAGGATCATAAGTTCAAGGACAGCCTTAGCAAGTAGCGAGACTCTTATCAACCTAATGAGACCCTGTGTCCAAATAAGAAATAAAATCAGACTGGGGAGGTAGTTCGAAGGTAGAATGCCTCTGGATTCAATCCCCAGTACCCAAAATAGATAAATTAATTAACGAATTAATTAATAAACAAACTAAAATGTTTATAGGTTAGATGCTTTCTTTCTGGGTTTAATTTTAGGATAAACCCACAGCAGAAAGTAGAGTGGGCCAGGAGTATTGTAACTGGTAATGGGGATATTCCGTGGGTCTCTCTACTTTCATGTGCATTTTTTATATTCTATGATAAATATGCTAAAAAGAGAAAGAAATGCCACCACCAGTCTAATTAAAAACCTGTGTTCCAGGTCCTTTATTTTTCATGGCATTCCGTATATCATTTTATTACAGATATTAATGCTGTGTTCAGGACGGGTCTAGGGCTAAGGAATTTTATCGTGCACAGTAGTTAATGATTAGTCCTGCTTAATTGCTGCCTCTCTATTTACAGGATCTGAAAAAGCCCTTTGATAAAGCTTGGAAGGACTATGAAACAAAAATGTGAGTGTTTTCATTTTTTAAACATGTAGGTAATTTGAGATTTCAATTTTAAATCAAGCTTTTATTGCTTAAAGGGATTGTCTGGATAAACCTTAATCCTAGAAAGAATTTACCGAAAGCCATGCAGCCCATGGTTCCTTATGATGACAGATGTTCCCTGCTAGTCTCTACCTTCGGGGATGGCGGCGGCTTTCAGCGAGTTCCCCTTGTTCTTTTTTCTGTGGTGTCATCACAGTTACAGAGTATTACATTCAGAAAAGTTCACTAAAGAGCCAGGCTTGGTGGCTCACCTTGGTAATCCCATTACTTGGGAGGCTGAGACTGGAGGATCGCAGGTTTGTGGCCAGCCTCAGCTACTTGGTGAGGCCCTCCGCAACTTAGACCCTGTTTCAAAATAAAAGAATAAAAAAATAGGGCTGGGGGTGTAGCTCAGAGTTAGAATGCCTCCGGTTCAATCCCTAGTACCACACCCCAAAAAAAGTTCACTGAAGGAAGTTAAGGCCAGTTTCTCTCCAGTGTCGATTTCCCTTCTTGTTTCTGAACATTTTCTCCATTCTACGGCCGTTTATGACAGCAACGCAGTCCTCTGAAGACCTTCGTCGTCTCGGTGATCTGTGAGCATTGTCGGCTTTTAGCTTTGGGCCTGTGATTCTCTGAAATCCCAGCCTCCTTGGATTTAGGAAAGTTCCGTAACACCCATCTCCTTCTGTGTTTGATGACTTCACCTGCCAGAAAAGACCACGAAAGCCAGGCTTGCTGGCTCTGAATGTGGACCACAGTCGGTGCCAATGACAAGCCTGCTCTTGGTTAACTCCGACAGCTGTACCATCCCCCTTAGGGCAGGGAGATTCGGATGAGCAGAATTGAGCCAGCTGCTATGGGGAATAAGGGTTGCAATTCTTTTAAATTCTGAAGAAAAAGAAAGTACTTTTAAATGCCTGGTGTTTACTTTGTGTTCTCTGTGCCTTGGGGAATGGAGACTTTTCTGAATGGAAATAGAAACTTTCATAGGAAGCCATCTGGGAAAGAGAAGCGTGTTAGGAAGGAAGTCGTTTCAGATGTAACTATCAGTGTTTAATTTTTTTTTTTTTTTAAACCCAACTTGGGGTATTTTTTCAGTAGCAAGGGATCATAGAGCTCAAACCAGTGGATATGGAGTCTGTGACATCCGCTCTGTCCATGGAGGTGTAGGTTTCCACGCCAGGAGTGGCTTGGATCCGAATGTGGAGTTTCACTGTGGCGTTCTCTCGTGTCAGCACAGGGGAGGGTTAAACCAGCACCCAGAGAGGCTCCCCACCTGCACCCCCGGCCTGTCCTCATCCTTCCTCTGTGTCTAGATCCGTGAGATAAGTAGGAATTAACGTCCCTCCTTTAACATGGGGGAAACCTTGACCCGGTGGCAGCCGCTGGTCACCCAGTATGAAGGTCTTGAGCCACGGCCAGCAGGGGGGCGTCTGGCTTCCGTCCAAGCGCTCCCATCGCCCCTCAGCCGTCTGTGCCGAGATGCTTCTGTGCATGGCTGGACCGTGGTATAGAGGGGCTTCTTTTTTTTTTTGGCGGTACTGGGGATTGAACTCAGGGGCATTCTACCTCCGAGCTACACCCCCAGCCCTGTTTTTTTATTCTTTATTTTGAAACAGGGTCTCACTAAGTTGCGGAGTGCCTCACTAAGAGCTGAGGCTGGCCTCGAACCCAGATCCTCCGTCTCAGCCTCCCAAATGCTGGGATTACAAGCGTGCGCCACCACGCCCGGCTTAGAGGGGCTTCTAAAGAAGACTGAAGGGAAAGGTTAGCAAGTGGATAGCGTCACCTCCCGCAGGACACACGTAGACAGGATGGGGACAGTTACTCCTCAACATGAGATTCTGAGGAGGAGGCAGCAGCACGCTTTAAACTTGAGATAATTCTAGGATACATAAAGTAATTTTTTTGTGTGTGTGGTACCGGGGATTGAACCCAGGGGCATTCTTCCTCCAAGCTACATCCCCAGCCCATTTTTTTTATTGTTTATTTTTGAAACAAGGTCTCACTAAGTTGCGGAGGGCCTCACTAAGTAGCTGAGGCTGGCCTCGATCCTGCGATCCTCCTGTCTCAGCCTCTCAAGTACTGAGATTACAAGTGTGTGTCACCACACCCAGCTTAAGAAAGTAATTCTTTACCCAGTAACATGTGAGGTTAGTTTATCCCAAGAGGCCTTGTGGAGTGTAACAATGGGGTCCAAGATGTCTTTAGGATTCCTTGGTGGTGATTATTCCATACTGTAGATCATTAAGAGAAGCAGCTGGACTGAATCTTGGTCCCTTGGGGGAGGGAGTTGGTTAGGGCCTTAGAGCTATCTAATGTTAGTCCAGGGGCCTTAGGGGCCTTCCAGTCAACCCCCTCCTAGACATTTGAATTAGTCTAACAACATCCCTCCCGAATGGTCTTCCATTCAGCACATTCTTATCCTTCTTCAGATTGTTGAGGATGTAGCTTGTGCTAGACACTGCGCTCCAAGCCAGAGAAAACAATTATGCTACTGGCCTCTTGTGCAACAGCCTACACATGCATACCTACACACACACACACACACACACACACACACACACACACACCACACCTCCCACGACAGGGACTCCCTGGAACCTCAGGCAGTCCCGTTTCATCGTTGCACAATTCCTAATGCAAAGGCTACCTCCGGTCCCCAGTGCCCTTACCTTGGGCTCCATCTGCTGGCTTTCCTTAGTCTCCTTGTCTCCAGGGTGAGTGCAAATGCACAGTGATTTCCAGCCCTTCCCCGCCAATGTGATTCTGTGCCTCCTTTTACCACGGTGGCTCTTCTCTGGCCCTGCCCTGGCTGGTCAGTTGGTACCCTGAGCTGTGTGCGTGTCGTGTAGGTACTGGAGCTCCAGCCTGAGCTGGCTGTGGACAGGGAATGGAGCCGGAGAAGTGAGAAGATGCTTTGTTTTCTTCCCCTGCAGTGGTGAGCGTGGCTAGGTTAAGGCAGGAGGAGAGGTGTGGCCGCCCAGAGCACGCCAGGGGAGGGCTCCAGAGAGAGGGGCTGGGGAAGAGTGAGTCTGTGCAGACCCTCCAATCCCATCAGGGCAGGTGCCTAGGAAATATTCGCTGAGTCAGCAGTGGGAAGGCCAAACTTCATGTTCTGTGATGACAGACATTTTCCTCTTAGTGGGGGAGCAGGGAGGGAATGGGGGAAAGCTCACAGAGTGCTGTGTGCATGCATATTGCTACCACTCTGCGCTACAGTATGATGTGAGACTCTAATACACCAATAGAAGTATTTAAAAAAAAAAAAAAAAAAAAAAAGGAGCTGGGCGTGGTGGTCCACACTTATAATGCAAGCATTTGGGAGGCTGAGACAGGAGGATCACAGGTTTGCAGCCAGCCTCAGCTACTTAGTGAGACTCTTGGCAACTTAGACCTTGTTTAAAAAAGAAAGAATAAAAAAAAAAAAATAGGGCTGGGGGTGTGGCTCGGAGGTAGAATGCCCCTGGGTTTAATCCTTAGTACTGCAAAAACAACAAGAAAAAAAATTTATAAGTGGACACCTTGTGATATAAATGTGGAAATTTAAAAAAAAAAAAAACATTTGCACACACACACAAAGTTCTAAGAGACCATCCTGTTCTAAACGTGTGACTAGCATTTGTGTCGTCGGTGGACTGGTTAGTGGCCAACTTTGAGGCTGTCCAGTTCAGATTGCTGTACCCGGAGACCACGCAACTTATCCTGGCCTTTTTTTTTTTTTCCCCCACACATAGAACCAAAATAGAAAAGGAGAAAAAAGAACACGCCAAGCTTCATGGGATGATTCGAACCGAAATTAGCGGGGCCGAAATTGCAGAAGAGATGGAAAAGGAGAGACGGTTCTTCCAGCTCCAGATGTGTGAGGTAAGACTGGGAAACGGGCTCCCCGGCCACCAACGGCGACCTTTACTTCTCAGCTCAGACCTGTGGCTTCCGAAAATACCAGAGGGCTTGTTGGACTCTGTGCCTGTGCTGACAGTTTATTTTACTAGGGGAGTTTTAGTCTCTTTGTGGATGGAATTAAGTTGATCTAGTACTAACCTTTTCTAAAAGCAGAGAGAATTTCGGGAGGCTGAAGCAGAAGGATTATAAGTTTGAGGCCTGCCTGGGAAACTTAGCAAGACCCTGTCTCAAAATAAAAAATAAATTAATAAATAAAAAGGGCTTGGGGATGTAGCTCAGCAGTAGAGAGCCCCTGGGTTCAATCCTCAGATACACACACACACACACACACACACACGCACACGCAGAATCTTTCAAGCTTCATATACTTACTCTCTTGAACTTGCCTCCTCTCACTGGAATTCCCTAAAATCCTCACCCCTTAGGTGTTTTTAATGAGATATCTGGGTTCCCTGGGAGTCAGTGGCTGGGGGGAGTGAAGGTGATAAGTCAGCTGGAAAAAAAAAAAATCCTGACGCTTCACACATAATCCCCCTGTCTGGGAGGCTCTTCCTCCCCGGCTTCTGCTGCTCTGCCAGTGCCCTGGGGCACACCGTCCTGTGGCCTGAGCCCTTGCCCTGGGGAGGGGACAGGGCAGGGTGGACACCAGGAGCATTTCTCCAAGATCAGAGACCATCTGATTAAAGCCGTGGAAGGCCATTGCTCCAAGCCCTTTTACTTCTGTGTCTTGCTTGTGGGTGCGTGGAAACAGCTGGCACCTCTGCCCGGGCTCCCGGAGCTGAGAACCGTCCGTTCCCCTCTCGTGGCAGTCCACCTTTACAAGCAAGGCTGCGTGAATCTTCTTTTTATATTCACCTTTGTCGTTAATGTTGACAACGATCTCTTAGAATAAGTTCCCGTAAGTAGAATTTCCGAGACCGTGGATACACTCATTTCAAGTTTTGGTCCGTTGCCAAGGATTTTATTAGCGATTGTGTAATTCTGATACATTGCCAGACATTCAATTAACAGTGAATAAATACCAAAAAGGAGGGAGAAAAGGATATCTAGGCGGTTGCTGTAGAGAGAAGGAGATTTGTTGTGCACAGTTTCAGAGCGGCTTGCTGTCTCCTTCGAGGGCTACCCTTCTCGCCTGGGTGAGTCCCTGGACGAGGCTCATGCCCGCATAACGGCTGGGAGCCCGTGTGGCTTGAAATGAGTTGGCAGATTTTCCTGGTCCTCTGTCTCAAGGTCCTCTCTGCCCCTCCAAACGGTGGGACGGACAGGCAGTTCATGGAGTTCTTGTTCTACAAACCTTTAGAAAGGAGTAAATGTGTTTCTTGATGCTGGTTTTATAGCTCCCTGGGGCTTCCTGAGGTCTTCGTGGTTACTCATGAATTTTCCAAGATAAAAATGGCTTGAGTTTATGTCACTTTAAAATTTGCCTTTAAAAAAAAAAAAAAAAAAAAAACAGTTACATTTGGAGGAAGTGTCTTGGGGTTAGCAACATGCCTACAAGGGTCTCAGCTGCAGTCTTAGCAAATAGTCTTCTGGATGGTGGCCTACCCCAAGAAGGCAGATCCGGGCAGAAGCATGTGGCAGGAAGACCCGAGGTGGTTGGAAGCCATTTGTTCCAATCTTCCTTGTTCTTCTAAGTGACCAGAGGGAGGCTCACCTGGCCAGGTAACATGGAATGTCTCATTAGTAGGAGTCCTTGGCTCTTAAACATTAAATTATCTGGCCATCAGATAATTCACATGGCACCTACCTAAAAGAAACAGTTATGGCATGCAGGAAGTATCAGGTGTCCACTGTAAAAAGAGATCAAAGGAGCGGAATCAATCCACCTTCAGAAGCTGCTTATTAAAGCTCATGTTCTGCGGGTTTCGGTGACGATTCCTTCTTTGTTTCCTAACAGTACCTGCTGAAGGTCAATGAAATCAAGATTAAAAAAGGAGTGGATTTACTTCAGAATCTGATCAAGTACTTCCACGCTCAGTGCAAGTAAGTCCTTTTTCTTTTGGACAAAGTCAGTTTGAATTTCCCTCTGTGTGTAGAAACTTCTGGCAGCCTGTCATATCATGCTGAGGAGAATAAGCACTCATGTAGACATCTGCTGGGAGAGGAATGAAGTGCTGGTCCGTAGTGCCTGGGTGAACCTTAACAGGCTACGTGAAGGGAATCAGATACAAAAGGTTGCGTGCGCCGGGTGTGGTGGCGCATGCTTGTAATCCCAGTACTTGGGAGGCTGAGACCGGAGGATCGCAGGTTCGCGGCCAGCCTCAGCTACATAGTGAGGCCCTCCGCAACTTAGTGAGACCTTGTTTCAAAATAAAGAATAAGAAATAGGGCTGGGAGTGTAGCTCAGAGGTAGAGTGCCCCTGAGTTCCATCCCCAGTACCACCACCAAAAAAAAAAAAAAAAGTCTGTGTACTGCTGTGTGAGTCTGGTTACTTGACAGATCAGGAACGAGCAGATTCACAGGGAAGGCTGGTTAGTGGCTGCCTCGGCCGGAGAAGGAAGACATGGAGGCTAATGGGTATGGGGTTGCCTTTTGGGGTAGTAAAAAAGTTCTGGAGTTGGTGCTGATCGCACAGCTTTGTGACTAAAAACCGCCATACTGTATACTTTAAAAGAGTGAGCTTAGCTAGGCCTGGTGGTACACACCTGTAATCTCAGTACTTGGGAGGCTGAGCTAGGAGGATTGTAGGTTTGAGGCCAACCTCAGCAACTTAGTGAAGACCCTGTTTCAAAATAAAAAATGGCTGGGGAGGATAAAGCTTGGAGGTAGAATGCCCCTGGGTTCCATCCCAAGTACTAAAAAGGGGGGGGGGGGCGGCGTCAAACTTTATGATTTAAAAATTTTTATGGCTTAAAATTGTATCTCAATAAAAATAAGAATATATAATATAAAAATCTATACTTATTGCCAAGTATGTTTGTTTTTTGGCTTTTTGTAGAGGGGCAAACTAGTTTGATGTGACACATGATCTCAGATGTTTTGTTTGTTAAAAGAGAAAACAAGATAGTGTTGATACAGCATACTATGTGGAGAAAATACGTTCATCTAGTCCTGATGCTGTAAAGCCAACCGGAGGTACAAGGGGGAAGGGAACTTCCGCCACATAGAGCTCAACTTGGCCTTAGGTGTCCCCCCCTTCACAGCCCGGCCCTCATCTCTCCTCTGCGCCCGCTCCCCGACTCGCTAGTCACTGGTAGGAACAGACCCCCGTCACCTCACACGGAAGTGACCTCGCGCTGGGCTCAGGCTCTGCATCAGGTGCTGGGACAAAGGGACTCACCATTGGGGCATTCTTCCCAAGCTCGAAGAATCAAGCCGGAGAGTTGGACTTAAAGCTGGATGTTAGCCGGGCGTGTTGGTGCACGCTTGTAATCCCAGCATTTGGGAGGCTGAGACCAGAGGATCCGGGTTCGAGGCCAGCCTTAGCTACCTAGTGAGGCCCTCCGCAACTTAGACTTGGTTTCAAAATAAAGAATAAAAAAAAAAAATAGGGCTGGGGGTATAGCTCGGAGGTAGAATGCCCCTGAGTTCAACTCCCAGTACCGCAAAAAATAAAATAAAAAATAAAGTTGGATGTTTACCAACATGTTCTGAAGTAGAGGAATCCGAGGCAGAATCTAACAGGACCTAGTTTAGACGGATTTGGGGTGGGGTCCCCCTCTCTATTTTGTTCCCTCTTCTAATCTCTAATGGTCAGAGCGCAGGCCCTGCCCACAGCTGTGAGACGGTCCCATGTCACTCGAGTTACCGGCAGGCCTCTAAGGAGATGTGTGTTCTGTGATCCAAGGGTCGGAGGGGCACCGTCCCAGGCAGAGTTGAGGCCCCGGTGGTGCAAATCAAGTGAGCATGGCGGCTTGTGTAGCCTGGTCACAGCGGCAGCAGAAGGTGTGGACTGGCTCGGGGAATCTTTTGGAGGTCCAATGGCCACACCTGTCTCCTTGCCTTTCCCCGAGCAGCTGTGCCCAGGCTGCTGTGCCTTGATACAGGCCCTGCGCCTGTCCCTGGCATGCCAACCCGTGTCCCCTGTGCGCCCAGTTTTTGCTGTCCCCTAGGACCGGGAACTCCTCTGCAGCAGTCTCATCTCCTGGATGGGAGACTCCTCATCTTTGGTGCCCCCAGAGCCCCCTCTGCGTGTCTCCCCCATGGCATTCTCGGGGTCCATCTCTGTCTCCCACTGGTCAACATACTCTGAAGGAGGGGCCGTGTCGCTTTCCTATTTTCCATCTCCAGGGTGTGGCGTGGGCACCTGACGCATATCTGCAGTGGGGCCCTGCATGGAGCTCTGCTGCAGATTGGTCGCAAGGACACGGTGACCGCAGTGCTCTGGCACTTGAGGTCAGATGGCACCGAGCATGTGCAGAGGGGCTTGTGCTCCGTTAAAAGAGGCACACTGGGAAAGAGCGTCCCAGAGGATGAGAAGACCTCAAGTTTGCAGAATTTCCAAGATGGAGACTTGTGACAGAGACGCAGGATCGGGACGGTGACACGATGCTGTGGCATGCAGCTCGTCTCCCGGTTCTTCCTCGTGTGAC
>PVLC010048878.1:0-10615 GCA_004027655.1 Graphiurus murinus | reverse complement strand
TTACAGTGTTCTGTTGAATTCACTTTGCTGGTACTTCGTTGAGAATTTCGTATCTGTGTTCAACAGAGATATAGATCTATAGAGTTTTGTCGTTTGTTGTTGTTAACTTTGTCTGATTTGGGTATTAGGGTAAAGCTGACTCAAAAAAAAGAGTTCAGCTAGTCTCCTTCCACTTTATTCTTAGGGATAGTTTAAGATGAAATGAAATTTGTTCTGCTTTAAATGATTTGTGGAATTCAACAGTAAATTAATCAGATCTTGGACCTTTCTTAAGTGGGAGATTTCTCTTTTCTGTCTTTTTTTTTATTTGCTTTTTTCTTCCTTTCTATCTTATTTTTCTTTTTGAGAAGGAGTCTCTCTATATCGCCAGTCAGGCCTCAAACTCATGATCCTCCTACCTGGTCCTCCCAAGTAGCTGGGGATACAAGTGTGCGTTACACTGACCGGCTATAGATTGGAGTCTTAATTACTGCTTCAATCTCATTACTAGTTATTGATATCTTTATATTTTTCTATTTTTTCTGATTCCATTTTGGTATGTTGTGTGTTTGGAAATTTATCCATTTCCTGTTTTTTTAATAATAGAATCATTAATAGAAAATTTTAATGTTTCATTGAACTTCTGAGTTATCACAATATCTCCTTTTAATTTCTGATTTTATTCATTTGGGTTCTATCTCTCTATCGTCTAGAGAACAGTTTGTGAATTCTGTTTATCCCTTCAAAAACAACTTTTATTGATCTTTTTTGTTGTGGAGGTTTCTTTATATTTGTTTATCTTCTTATCTTTATTATTTTGTTCCTTCTAAAGATTTGGGGTTTGGTTTGTTCCTGCTTCTCCAAGGCCTTGAGGCACATGAGTCAGGTTCTTTGTTTCATCTTTCCATTTTCTGAGGTGTGCATTTATTGCTATGACCTTCCCCCTCAGGTCTGCTGTGCTGTATCTCACAGGTTTTATTAATTGCATTGTCGTTTCCTTGTATTCATGTGCTTGCCATTCTTCTTATTGTTGACTTATGGTTTTATCCTATTTTGTCTGTGAGAAATACATTGTATGACTTCAGCTTTTTAAATTCACTTGTAGCCTCACATAGGATCTACCCTAGGGAATGTTACATGTGCGCATCAGAAGAATGTGTAGTCTGCTGCTATGGGATAAAATATTCTGTAAATGTCTGTCAGGTTCATTTTCTGTCGAGTGTGGTTCGACTTGGATGTTGATTTGTTGATTTTCTGTCTTTGTGACCTGTTCATTGAAGAAAGTGGGATGCTGAAGTCCCCAAATATTATTATATTGCAATATATCTCTCCTTTAGATCTAATAATATTTACTTTATACATTTGGGTGGCCCCTTGTTGGGTGCATATATATTTGCTATTGTTATATCTTTTTCCTGTATTGATTTTTTATTGACACTTAATGTCCTTTTCAACTCTTATTTTGTTTTTTATTTAAAGTCTTTTCATATATATACTAGGGATTGAACCCAGTGGCATTGTACCTCTCAGTTACACTCCTAGTCCTATTTTATCTATTATTTTGAAACAGAATCTCACTAGGTTGTTGAGAGTCTCACTACATTGCTAAGGCTTTGCTGAAATCTGCAATCCTCCTGTCTCAGCCTCTCGAGTACTGGTTTACAGGCCTGGGCCACCACCCCCGATGTAACATCTGTTTTATCTGATGGAAGTAGAGCTAATCCTGTTGTTTTTGTTTCCGTTTGTGTGATACATCTTTTTTTCAACCCTTCTCTTTCAGTCTGCATGTACCTTTAGCAGTGAAATGAATTTCTTACAAACAGCATATAGTTGGGTTTATTTTTATTTTATCCATTCAGCTAGTTTACAGCTTTCGATTGGTGAATTTAAAGGTTATTATTGACAGGTATGAATGTTCTCTTGTGATTCAGCTAATTGTTTTCTGGTTGTTTTTATACTTTTATTGCTTTTTACCTCTCTTACTATTTATTTTTATTATGTAGTAGTTTCCTATTATACAAAGGCTTGATTCTCTTTTTCATATTTTTTGTGAGTTTAGTACATTCTTACATTTTTGTGATAGTGGTTATCATCCTTGGGTTTCTAGTGTAGAACTCTAATAAGCATTTTTGAAGGGCTGGTCTGGTGTTGAATTTCAGCTTATGTGGGAAAGACTATTTTTCCTTGCTTTCTGAAGGGAAGTCCTACTAAAGATATGTTTTATCCTCAACTAACAGGCAAATAAAGTCTCTTTTTCACTGAATGAGGAAAACAGAAAAGGAAAGACCTTTCAGAACCTAGTTCTCATTTAAGTTATGCATCAACTTTAACTTTGTTCATATTTCCCTTTGTTTTGTCCAATCTAATAACCACAATATAAAGAGAGATACTTTCAAATAAAACCCATGCTACAGGGGTAGAAAGCTTGGTAATGAGGAATGATAGATTGTTTTCTTTAATGTCTGACTGTGTTTAAAGGATCCCACAGCTCAACTGGGTCATTTCCAATCTCCTGAAGAACTTTAAACTCAGCTTATCTTAGTAGGAGCTCAGGTTGGTTAATTATGGAAAAAATAAAGAAAATATTCTCCTTTTTTTCCTAAGAGCAAACCATTTTTTTAAATTTACAATTCTATTTAGACTTCACTCTGGATCATTCACAATGGTTTAGTATTTATTTTCCTATTTTTCCTTTCCTCAGTGGAAGACAGTAGGTTAAACATTTGTACTACAGGCTGCAAATATGTTTAAGAGTAGAAACCACTTTGGTCTCATTTAATGTGCTCCCCTTTGCACATTTATCTCCATTGTCCAAATGAAAAACTAACCACTAATTGCACCTTATTCTTCCTCACCTATATATTTTTTGGCATCTTTCAAGGAGAAAAACTTCTTTCCACCACTCCAACTTCTCAGTAGTGCTTAGTCTTTCCATCCTTGAATTGACTAAAGGAGTTAAGATTTAAAAAATTAAAATATGGGATAGGGCACCAAGAGCTATGTGCATATGTCACTGTCAACATGATTTACATTATGATGTGAGACTATAATGTGCCAATAAAAGTACATTATAAAAAATTAAAATACTACCAGTTTACCTCAGTTTGTTTGTTTGTTTATTTATTTTTGGTACTGGGGATTGAACACAGAGGCATCCTACCTCCAAGCCACACCCCTAGCCCTTTTTATTTTTCACTTTGAAACAAGGTCTCACTATGTTACTGAGGGTCTCACTAAATTGCTAAGGCTGGCCTTGAATCTGCGACCTTCCAATCTTTGCCTCCCAAGTGTGGGGATTACAGGAATTAGCCACTGAGTCTGGCTCCATAGTTTATTTTTAACAATCTTTTTGAAGAAAAGAACCTAGAAAGGGCATAAGATGAACAGAGTTACTGTCTATCCAAGAAAGTTCTCCCTTTACATCAAAAATCCCTCGGTCTGCCTAAAGATCATGCACTTGACTTCCACACCACCTTTCTCATATGACCTCCAAGCCAATGGGAGAATTTTCTTGCATAACAAGTGTTACACACGGTCTTGAACTGTCCCTAGTCTTTCCTCTGGCAGCAGCTCATCATTCTATATCATTTACCACTCTCAAACCACATTTTTTAAGAGACAGCAATTTCTGAGGAACAAGGGCAGCACGTATAAGACTTTTTTTCTTCATCCATAGATAAGAAGGTGTAACTTTAAGTGAGGTGTGGTGGTGCATGCTTGTAATCCCAGTACTTGGGAGGCTGAGACCAGAGGATCGCAGGTTGGAGACTAACCTCGGCTACTTAGGGCTGGGGGTGGGGGTGTAGCTCAGAGATAGAAGGCCCCAGGCTTCAATTCCCAGTACAAACACACACACACATGCACACACACACACACATACACAAAGGTGTAATTTTGAGATTGGAAGATGAGTTGCCCATAATAAACAATTATGTGGTTCAGGATAAGTAATTTCACAGATACAGAAGTTACAGACTGACAGGAGGAGAAATGTCAGTGACATTTCATGCAAAGCCTTGCTAAGCTGCTGAGGCTGGCTGGGAACCCAAGATCCTCATGGCTCAGTCTCCCATGCAAAGGTGTGCGATACATAATTTAAGAAATATAAAGGCACCAGAAAGAATTTGAGAACATACAACAATTTCTCTTCAATTCCATTCAAATAACCTTTTGATCCCTATGTATCAATTTGTTCCTTCTCCCTTCTTCCTCATGAATAACAACTTTTGGAGCAGATCAAGATCCACTGGTAATGGAATTGTTTTTTTTTAAAAAATATGTCCTCGGGGTTGTTTTTTTCCTGTATCTATTTCTCTCTATTCTAGAATTTTAATTCAAAGAATTTTTTAAAAATATAAAGAAATGGAAGCATGTTACAAAAAAGAAAAGTTCATTAAGATACCCATTGTTTATTTGATTTTATGAAACTTATTTTTCTCTCCTGGAAAGAAATGAAGGCTTTATGACATATTTATGTCTTAAATAAAACTAAAAATAAAAGTTACAGTAATTCTTTTTTAAAATTTGACAGTTAATATAGCTACAATGCTTAACAAGAATAAATAAGCAAACTCAATGATTTGCAGAATACTAGAATTTATAACTTCTTACTATAACCTATGCATAATCCTTTTTTAAAGTAATCTTTAAAATAATTTCTATAAGGTGTTGTCCCTTTTTTGCATATTTTCAACAAGCTAGACTATATATGTGCTGGGGATTTAACCCTGGGACATTCTACCTCTGAGCCACAACCCCAGCTCTCTTTTATTTTGTATTTGGAAACAGGGTCCCGCTAAGTTGCTGAGTCTTGCTAAACTGCTGAGGCTGCCCGAGAGCCTGTGATCCTTATGTCTCAGCCTCCCAAGTACTGGGATTACAGGCGTGCACCACCACGTCCAGCTCAATCGCCAACTTTTAAGAATAGGAAATTCTTCATAAAAGGCTAAACCCCTGGCTCTGAGTATCAGAACAACTGCTAAAGGGGGTCGGGCGGGGGTTCTGCCTTGGCAGTTCCGGGCTTAGGATGCTCCTGCTCACCCAGAAAGGAACCTGTGACCCCACATTCCTAAGTCTCCACCCCACCCTCCTGCACACCCAAGGGCGTGGAAATGCTCTAGATTACGAGTTGGCCTCTGGGCGTTCCAGCGCTGGACTATGCCAAGCTTTTGAGACTAAAGTCGGAGCAGGTGTCCAGCAGAGCCTGGGACGGAAAGCTCCTGGCTCCGGTTTCTCAGAGCGCTGGCGTCTCTGGCTTCTGACCAGGAGCAAATCTGGGTGCCTCTGGCTCAGTTTCCTTGTCGGTAAAATGGAGCAGAAACTCCTGCCCTCGCTCAGTGTGTGCGGGAGGGAGGATCAGAAGACTACATTGGGCGTCTCATGGACTGGAAAGCTCTGTGGTCCGGTTGGTGGTTGCCTGTCTCCCTTCTTTCCATCCCTCCTTCCTCTAGCACCAGGACCCTGGTTTCCCTCCCGGGAAAATCCTCTTCTATTCTCAGGCCACGCAGTTGGGTAGCCCTGACTGCCAATCTCAGCCCTCAGGGCGGGCCTTGGAGGAGGCCAGCCAATCAGCACATCGTGACCCCCTCCCCGCCAGTGATTGGTTTGAGAATGAAAGTGGAGCTAAAAGAAGCCAATACAGGAAATTGTATTTTCTTATTTGGAAGGGTGGGGGTGCTTTAGAGATTGAACTGAGGGGGTCCTTCTACCTCTGAGTTGCACCCCAGTCTCCCCTTTTGGGTGTGTGTGTTACTGGGGATTGAACTCAGGGGCATTCTGCCTCTGACCTACATAATTTTTATTTTATTTTTATTTTTTTCAGCACGGATTTTTATACGTTTCTTGAGTAAAACAGGGTTACATAGACATTTATGACATATCAATCAATGTCCGAACACAAATAGCACCACTTCTTTGTTTTACACTATAGCCCACATTGTTAACATAGCCTGGTAAAGCAAACTTTCTAGAGTCATAAAACCATAATCCTTTAGGGTCATATATTTACTTTCTAAGAAGTGGGAGGGTCTTTCATCTACGCATCCTAGGAGCAATCTCCAGACTTTGAGACGCCAATGTAGCCATAGCAGAAGAGTCAGTATAATTACTCATATATGCAGATAGCGACTGCGGGGGGGGGGCAGCTGGGCTCCCACAACTCCCCCATTTTTATTTTAAAATGCATGAAGGACTGTGCCTGTCTTAGGTCGTTTACTACCAGGTGCTTAATCTTACCCATCATGGGGTCTCGAGTCATTCAACGAGCCCTGTCTTAGGTTGATATTGCCCTGAGAAAATCGAACCCGTCATTGACTACCAGGCCCTGTGCGAGGCAGTGCTTGCATTTTTATTGCACGTAAATCTGCTCGTATACTGACATAGGCATTGATCACAAGGCGTACAACGAGTGGTAGAATGTATAAGCCTGGAATGACTATTGCTGTTGCTAGGATAACTCCTCCCAGCAAGGAGGTAAATGAGGACTAGGTAGGCACCAAGGATTGAAGCCAATCTACTAGTGTCTTAGCTGTTTCTGCCACTTTAATAGAGATGTTATTTTATTATTTTATTTTTGCATGCTGAGGACTGAACCCAGGACCTCATGCATGCCAGGCAAGTGCTCTACCAATGAGCTACATGAACTTGGAAATGACCGCATGCTGGCCAGTGTGTCGGCTAACCAGATGGGGCTGGGCAGCGGCAGTGCACACCTGTAACCTCAGGACTTGGCAGGCTGAGGCAGGAGGATCACAGGTTCTCGGCCAGCCTCAGCAATTTAGCAACAAGACACTGATTTAATTTTTTTTAAATTAATACAACTGGGAGTGTACCTTGGGGGTAGACCCCTGGGTTCAATCCCCAGTCCTCCTCCTCCCCCCCCAAAAAAGGAAGACCAGAAGAGGTGAGGGCCTCAGTCATATAATCCAAGACTTTAGTCTGATGTACACCAGCACATTCATCCTCTGCTTGAATCACACCAGCCGGACTAACTCTCAGCGCGCACGCAGCCCTGGGAGGGAGGCTCACAGGAACAGGCCGACCTGTGAGCGCTTGTTTGGTTTAGATTCCCTGGGCATTCCCAGAGCTTCTGCAGCTGCAGCCTGCTCCTCTCTCTGCCTGGATTTGACCATCCACACGGCCTTCTTGAAGTTCTTGAGAGGGTTCTGCTGCGACGCTTGAGAAGACGGACTCTGGAAACGCTCTCCGATGAGATAGCTGTGTCTCTAGGGGCGATGAAGCCATTAGAAGTTGGGAAGATTCTGTTGACCGCGGCGTGGACAAACTGCACAGCCAGCAGCGTGCCTGATAAGGAAATAAGGAAAGCGGGTGCAGAGGTCGAGTTGACACATTCTAGAGTTGGCTGCCCTGGGTCAACTTTCTGCCACACCCATGACTAGTTTAGGCATGACAGTTCATCTCTCAGAGTCCCTCCCCGTCACCAGCAGAGTGGGAATAACAACCTGCGCGCCAAAGGGAATTTTGAACATTTAAAGATATCATGCAGCCGGGAGTGGGGTTGCACACCTGTAATCCCAGTACTTGGGAGGCTGAGACAAGAGGATCACAGGTTCTAGGCCACCCTCAGCAATTTAGTGAGATCTTATTTTAAAATTTAAAAAGAATAAATTTTTTTTTAATGAGCTACGGGTATAGCTCAGAGGTAGAACACCCTTGGGTTCAATCCCTAGTGCCATGAAACAAAAATAAAATAAAATAAAAACATCATGCAGCCAGGTGGGGTGGTACACACCTGTCATCCCAGTACTTGGGAGGCTGAGACACAAGGATTACAGGAGGAGGCCAGCCTCAGCAACTTAGTGAGACTTCAGCAATTTAGCAATACCCTCTTTTTGATGTAATAAAAAGGGGGAAGGGGGCTTAGGATCCTGCTTGGAGGTAGAACACCCCTGAGTTTAATCCCCAGTCCGACCAAATAAGGACACTGTGCATGTCAGACACTTAGTATATGTCTTTGGCCCAGAGTGAGCTTCGTAAATAAGATTATTGTTAGAAGAAGAGTAGGAAGAGAGGTTATAAACATGATCTAGAAGACGAGTTGTTTTTTGTTGATGTTTTGTTTTTGGTGTGTGTGTGTGTGTGTGTGTGTGTGTGTGTGTGTATGTGTGTGTGTGTGTTTGTGTGTGTGTGTGTGTGTATGTATGTGTGTGTCTGTGCATGTGCTGGAGATTTAACCCATGGGTGTTCTACCTCTGAGCTACACCCTAGCCCTATTTTATTCTTTATTTTGAAAGAGGGTCTCTCTGAGTTGCAGAGAGCCTCACTAAATTACTGCAGCTGGCCTTGCCCCTGTATTCCTTCTGTCTCAGCCTCCCATGTACTGGGATTAAGAGTACTGGGGGCCACCATGCCCAGCTCAAGATGAGCTTTTAAGGTCTTAAGCCTCAGACCTCTGCTTCTGAGCCACCTGTGAATTTTTTTTTTTTTTTTTTTTGGAGCGTCTTTGCTACAGTGTGTAAAGACTATGATACATCACTTGTCAGTGCGACTACAGTGTATCACATGACAGTATCAGACTATAATACAGCAGATAATGCTAGACTACAATGTATCACAATAGTTTATTAGACTCTACCTGATGTTCACCCACTTATTTTGTGACCCCTAACTTTTCTGAATCTCAGCCTTTTTTTTTTTTTCTGGTACAGGGATTGAACCAGGGGCATTCTACTTCCGAGTTACACCCCCACCCCCATTTTTTATTCTTTATTTTGAAACAGGGTCTCACTGAGTTGAGAAGGGGCTAAGGAGCTGAGACTGACCTTGAACCGCCCATCCTCCTGTCTCAGCCTCCCAAGTACTGGGATTACCAAGCATGCACCACCAGCCCAGCTTCCTCAGCTTCTTTTTAGGTGGTTACTAGGAATTGACTTTAGGGCCTTTCACAGACTAGGCAAGTGCTCTGACACCAAGCTAGGCAAGTGCTCTGATCCCCAGCACTTTTTACTTTTTATTTTTAAACAGTCTCACTAAGCTGCAGAGGCTGGCCTTGAACCTACAATCCGGCCTTGAACCTACAATCCTCCTGTCTCAGCCTCGCAAGTCATGCAAGTCATAGGATTAGAGGTGTGCACCACCATGCCCAGCAGCATTACAAATTCAGTGCATAAACTAGTCAACAAAATGCACTCTAGCCTCTTACACTGAAGGAGGTACCTTTAGAACCATCTGCAAGGTCAGGTTCATGTGAAGACTTCTCAGAGCTCATGCCAGCCCCCACTGTTTATAGCTGGACCCCTTCTCCCTCCCCAGCTCCATCCTACACTGTGTAGCCCATCTCAAATTTCCACTTGCACCATCGCAGGTCCCAGGCACACAGCAGGGCTTCCTCCCACCCGTTCACCGCCACCTGGCTATGGTCTCGGGCAGCTGGGTATAAAAGGTGTACACTGGCCCATCGATGACCGGGCAGAGGTCTCCGGGGCTGATGTCCAGCACCAGGACGATGTTGTCATAGGCGATGGCCAGATGGTCCTCGCTCTTACTCAAAGCCATGCAGTTGACAGCTTGGCGGGTCTCAGGCGGCGGGATGCACAGCACATCATGCCTGGAATTCAGGAGGAACACCAGGACCACCCCTGAAACAAGGCCTGTGAACAGCAGCTTGGCCTGCTCGGCGACCTCCAGACACCTGACCTCATTGGAAGTGTCCAGGGAATCCTGCTCCTCACCTGCCGTGGAGAGAAGACAGCACCAAGGGCAGGTCACAGCAGCATGGGGTCCCGGTTTTCTGATTCTTAAAGATTTGGGGGGGGCGGTTACTGGAGATTGAACCCAAGGGTGTTCTACCTCCAAGCTACACCCAAGCCTTATTTTATTTTATTTTTGTAGTGCTGGGTATGGAACTCAAGGGCATTCTACCTCTGAGATACACTCCCAGCCCTATTTTATTTTACTTTTTCTATTTTGAAACAGGGTCTCTCTAGGTTGATGAGAGTCTATTTGCTGACTGAGGCTGTCCCTGAACCTGTAATCCTCCTGGCTCAGGCTCCCAAGTACTGGGATTACAGGTCTGCGCCACCACACCCAGCCAGATTTTCTTATTTTTAAGGATCTTTTATTTGAAGGGGGAGGGCGTGGTTACTAGAGATTGAACCCAGGGGCATTCTACCTGGCGGTTGACGGGTTGACGCGTCAGGGGCTGGACTATGGTTGATGACGTATCAGCGGGGCTCTGGTGGATGATGTGTCAGAAGCGGGCTGTGACGGTTGACGTGTCTGAGGCGGGGCTCTGGTTGATGACGTATAAGAGGCGGGGCTATGGTGGATGACGTATCAGAAGCTCGCTGTGGCGATTGACGTGTCTGAGGCGGGGCTCTGAGGACGTGTTTGAGGCCGTTTTATGGCGAATGATGTGTTGGAGGAGGAGCTGTCGAGGCTGAGGTATCGGAGCCTGAACTGTGGCGAACCTTCTCAGAGGCCGGGCTGTGGAGGTTTACGTGTCGGCGGCAGGGCTATGGCGGATGAGGTGTCGGGATCAGGGCTGTGGTGGATGAGATGTTGGAAGCCGGGCTGCGGTGGACAGTTTTTGAAGGTAGGGTTTTGGTGGATGAGGAGTCGGAGACAGATGACGTGTTGGAGGCGGTGCTGTGGTGGATGAGGTGCCCGAGGTGAGGCT
>PVLC010048877.1:0-10636 GCA_004027655.1 Graphiurus murinus | reverse complement strand
CAACCTCTTCCCAACCGCTTCTTCTTCCCAACCACTTCCTCCCAGAACTTCTCCCAGCAACCCAGCCCAGCAACTTCCCAACCAGCCTTTCCCCAGCAGCTCTCTCTCTAGGCGAGAGGTGGAGGCTTTTAAAGCTGCGCAGGGCCTAAGCCACGAGGCGTCTCATACAGCTCTCACCTGGGCCGGCCATGAGTCGGGCATGCTGGTGCATGCGCTCTGGCGTGGCACAGCCCCGGGATGTTATTCACCTGCAGCTGCTTCTGGCACTTTACCAGGCGCCATCTAGAGGCGAGGTCTAGCCGGCCGAACTAGGCCCCCGACAACCTACATAGCCAGTCTCAGGTTTATCTTAGCAACTGGGAACCAAAAGGTTGAGGCAGTTTGTGATAGCGCAGAAGAGAAAACCAAAACCATGGCTTCAGCGTCACCTCTATGAAAAGGTGGTATATATCTGGATAAAGGCAAGCAGAAGTTATCAAAGAGTAAAAACTAGAAATAAGGAAAGGATGCAGCTGATGGCACAGAGGCGAGAAGCAAAACTAACCCTCAGGAAAACACCACCCTTCTGGTTTCTGTTCCAGGCCGGCTGGCTTCTGACTTCCGGCTTCCAGCTTCTTCTGCTGGCATCCTGCTTCTGGAGATGATAAGCATTTCTTATAAATTATCAATTAGTTGTATCCTTACAATAAGTCTATTATAATCACACAACAAACCCTTCAGAATTAGCTAATCTTTAATAGATCTCTCTTTTAATTAAACAAGTCTAACAATGTCCTATACATATTTTAAGTGATGTTTAAGTGATGTCTTTGAAATGAGGCTAAAAATGGAGGTAAATGACACCAACTCTGAATGGAACAATGGAAAAGTCACTTCTGTTTAAAAGAATCCATAGCAAAGCAGGTGTTCATTTGTTAGATGATCAAATAGTAGAAAGGAAGATTAGTGAATTTGCAAAAAGAAAAACAAATGCATGAAAAGTTCTTTTATTTTCAAGGATGAGAATAATTCACTCGGTGCAACCCCATGCCTCTCCATAACCTTTGGCCCTAGGGTAAGCCTCATTAAAATGCACTAAATATTTGAAGATAGGCTCATTTGTCTGGCATTTAATTTCATGGGTTGAACCCATACATCAAACTTAATGTGTATCTTGATGCTTTGTAAATGGCAAAATGAATACTGTATAGTTTTTCCTTAGAAATTATAATGAAATAACTTTAAAATGGGCAGAAGACATGAATAGATATTTTTGAAGACATATAAACCATACGTGGTGGCTTATGCCTGGAGTCCCAGCTACTCAGGAGGCTGAGGCAGAGGATTGCTGAGCCAGAAAGTTTGAGGCCAGAGTGGGGAACATAGCAAGACACCATCTAGAGGAGAAAAGAAAAGACATACAAATGGTTAACAGGTATATGAAAAAAGTTCAGCATCACTAGTCATCAGGGAAATACAAATAAAAAATGTAGTGAGTCTCCTGTTCCCTCCTGATAGAACAGCTATTGCCCAAAAGACAAAAAATAAGTGTCAGTAAGGATATGGCCAAAATAGAGCCCTTGCACACTGTTGGTAATGATGTAGACTAGTAGAGCCATTATGGAAAATAGCATGCAGCTTCCTCAAAACACTAAAAATAGTCTTACCATATGACACAGTAGTTCTGCTCTATATCGGAAGGGAATGGAATCAGTATGTTAAATGGAATCCCATGTGCCTTGAAGCAGTATTCACTGTAGCCAAAATAGAGAACCAACCTAAGTGTCCATCACTGAAGAAGATACGCTATATATACACAATGGCAAATGATTCCGTCATCAACACACAGGAAACCTCGTCATGTGTGACAACAGGGTGCAAATGAAGAACATAATGGTAAGTAAAGCAAGCCAGGCACAGAAAGACAAGTGCTGTGTGACTACTCACAGGTAGAATATTAAAACACTGACCTCACAGAAGAAAAGAGTACAGTGGTGGTTACTAGAGGCTGGGGTGGAAAGAGGAGAGATGTTGGGAGGTATTGGCCAAAGGAAGCATAATTATAGTTAGAAAAGAGAAATAGATTGAAGAGATCTGTTGTATAGCATAGTGACTATTGATAATTACAATATATTAGATTCTTTAGAAATGCAAAGAGAGAAAATGTTAAGTGTTCTCACCATAAAAACAGTAACTATGGCTGGGTGTGGTGGTGCACACCTATAATCCTAGTACCTGGGAGGCTGAGACAGGAGGATCACAGGTTTGAGGCCAACCTCAGCAACAGCAAGACCTTCAGAGACTTAGACCCTGTTTCAAAACAAAAAAATAAAATACAGCTGGGGAGTGTAGCTCAGAAGAATATCCCTGGGTTCAATCCTCAGTATCAAAAAAAAAAAAAAAAGAAGATAATTATGTGAGGTTATACATTCCTTAATGAACTAGATCCCACAATGTACACATACATGAAAATGCCATATAGTACATGATGAATACATACAGTTTTATCTATCAATTTAAAAAGTAATCTCAAGTATTATTACAAAATAAAAGCAATGGCAGTAACAAAAGCATGATAGCAAATAGAAGTAATTTCAAAGTTTCGCTTCAAAAGACCTCATCCAGTGAGATTTTGGTTTGCAAGATCCAGTATTAGAAGCGAACACTCTCAGGATGACAAAGTCATTATTGGACCCTCAACGGCAGGAGGCATGGATGGAGGAAGAAGAGTGGGGCGCAAGAAGAGATGGAGGTTTCAGCCAATCTCAAGCAAGGGTCTCAATGTTTGGCTGTCTAACGAGAAAGCTTCTGGATTTTTTTTTTTTTTTTGCGGTACTGGGGATTGAACTCAGGGGCATTCTACCTCCGAGCTACACCCCCAGCCCTATTTTTTTATTCTTTATTTTGAAACCGAGTCTCACTAAATTGCAGAGTGCCTCACTAGGTAGCTGAGGCTGGCTGGCCGCGAACCCGGATTTTCCGGTCTCAGCCTCCCGAATGCTGGGATTACAAGCGTGCGCCACCACGCCCGGCTGCTTCTGGATTTTAATGGCTTGTACATAAACTTTTTTTTCAGTCTAGAAAAAAATAAATGAAGGGTTTCTAGCTAAGGGAATAGAATTTAAAAATACCACTTATTGCAATGTTGGTCAGTCATGTTCTGTTAGGTGAGAAATGGTTTAAGGTCATTTGGGGACATAAAAGGATTAATTTATCATTTTAGTTTTTTTTTTTTTTTTAAGGAATCAATCTCATTACTTGTCATTAGATAAGCCAAACTAGCAAACCATGGAAAAATTGTAAGGGTCCTGTTGGTGTCACTGGGGATTACATCAAATAACCTCGTGGAATGGAAGGCTTATGCAGAGCTCAAACATGACACGCAATATATTTGATATTGCTTAATTATGATTGATGTCCACTGCTATGTCCCTAAAGCAATCATCTTTAGGGAAGATTCTTATTGTATCCTAAATTTAGTGGCCGTAAAATTTTTAAAGAAGCTTGAATCAGCAGCTGTTCTGTACTTTATTTTCAAGACTCCAGAGCATTTTTGGTAGCTTATGGGAGGATGGGCAGTTGGGAATGTAACTTTCAGTTTTGTCCTTTATTTTCTGTTCCCATCAAAACAATTCTCAGATTCTGTTGTCCATCTTTTATTTCCTTTTCCATTTTGGAGAAAAAAAAAATTTAAAAACTCCAAAAGAAACAAACTAAAAAATCTCTAACTACATAGTCATTCCATTGGGTGGGACTAAGCTCTGACCTTTGATCTTATTCCATTGGAAGTCCATTTTATATCTGAACTCCTAACTTCCACCGAGAAAAAATGACTTTTTAAAACGGCACTACTAGGAATTCAAAATGTTACTTACCTATATGAATTGTTAGCAGGTAGAAGATTTGTATAACAGGCAGACATGTTAGATTCTATCTAGACTGCAATAGTTGTTGTGAATGCTAGCCAGGAACCTGAAAAAAACTGCTTTCTCTCTAAATAAAATGTACCAAGAGCTATTTTTCATTGGCATTGTCAAGAGAGAGACATTGCTAAAAATAGGACTCACATATAACTTTGGGGGAAAATAACATTATTTGGATAAGCAGAGATTGATTGAATACTTACAGCTTTGTTAACAAAATGAGTTTAGTGGTGTAGGATAACCATGAAGAGATCATAGTCATATGTTATGATTATCTGGCACATATATTTCTGGATAAATCATATTTAGAACACTATTTTATGTGAATAAAATAAAACTGTTATAATGCTTAATTATTTCAGTTAGGTTTAGAATCTGTTTTCTGTTCTCGGGTCCAGGCTATATTTTCAGAATGCCCTTTATAAGAATAAAAAGGGATTAGATCATTGACTTAAACTTTAAAAGCACCCTAGATTTTACTAATTTTTCTCTCAAAATTTCAATCTACATGTAGGAAAGTAATAACTGAATTATGTACAGAGGATAAGCAAAAATTCTGTAGAGAAGCAATTTTCCTTAAGAGTCTTAAATTGAATTAAAATTGTTGCCTATTCTCTTGACTATTGATATGGCCTCATAATTGACATATTATCCCTAAACCAATTTTGATTTTCTACATTGATTCACTCTCATTCACTTAGTTGAAAAGTCCATGTCTGCTCCAAAACCATTAACGTGCAGACTGGTTTCTCTTAAAACTAATTTCTAGCCATTTAAAAAGTTTTCCCATTAATAATAAAAATAAAAGAGTTGAAATCATTGTCTGAAGAATGGATCCCAACTTCTTATTCTGAATTGTTTGGGGATCAAAAAAAGTATATATCCCAGAATGATAAAAGTAAATATTAATGAAAGTATCTTAGTTTCGTCCCTTTGATTTGTAAGCAAAAAACCACAAGTAAAAAGGGAAACTTACTAAGGTTACTAACTTACTACATATGGAATCAAAGAACAAGAAGTGAAGCCACGTAGTCGGTATGGTAGTACACTCCTGTAATCCTAGTACTTGGGGGACTAAGAAAAGAGGATCATAGCTTTGAGGCCAGTCTCAACAACTTAGCAAAATCTTGTTTCAAAATAAACTGGGCTGTAGCTTGGAGGTAGAATGCACCTGGTTCCAATCTCTAGTATCAAAAAGAAGATGAAGAGGAGGAGGAGACAGGTGATGGCAAAACTGTTCGGCTTTAAATCATCGCCTCTTTGCACATCTCTGTCGTTTTTCTTTCTCTGGAGATGGGCAGAGAGTCTGTCTCCTATAAAATGACCTCTGGAGACCTACTGGCATCTCTGTCAAAAGAGGGAATCTAGTGGACGCATCCTGGGTTATGTGACTATCTATGGCCAGAGGGCAGATTCTCCTAGTCTGGCCGCCCATGTCCACTCCAGTGAAAGGGGACATGGGCTGAACTGGGCTGGAAAGACATCAGAAAGTGTCTACTACAGTATGACTTTCATCAACAAATTCCCCTAGGCCCGCCTCCATTAAACAGGTGTTTATCCTCATCAAAGGTAAATATGGTTAGTGCACAGGACATCTCTGTCCACTCCTTGCTCCATATTTTACGCTCCAACCACAAAGAATGGCCTGTAACTCTACCTCCCATCCCGTACTTACCACCCTGTCCTCCCCTACCATCAACGAATTTCATGCTTACATTCCTGTGGTCCTCTGTGCTTGTGTTGGTTCTCTTCCAACCTTCTTAATTCTTTAGGAGCCATCCTCCCGTCTCTGCTTCCAGGTGATCTTCCCAGACTTCATTACCTTCCTAGGTTAGTTAGCGTTTTCTTTTATGCATCATAACATCATGCACATAATTCTGTATTATCATCTGACTTCAGTGTTTGTCATTTCCTAAGTACTGACGTCTTTATAATCTCGGGCACGTGAGCTTATCCTACTGGTGGGAGCCCCCAAATGGCTGAATAAATACACTCTAAATGTTTCCTTTTAGCTAATAATTGACTCTCTAAAGTTAAAGAGGGGCTGAGGATGTAGCTCAAATGATAGAGTGCCTGCCTAGTATGCATGAGGCCCTGCGCTTAGTACCCAGCACTGCAATAACAACACTAAAATTAAAGGAATGTGTCATAATCTGAAATGCACAAACCCCTTATAACTGCTAACTTTCCAAAGTTCAAATAGTCACGGGACATTCTAGTCTTTCCTATTCTTGTTAGTAGTGGGGATTGAACCCAGGAAATTCAACCACTGAGTTGTAACTCTAGATCCTTTTTATTTTTTATTTTGAAACAGGGTCTTGCTAAATTGCTGAGGCTGGCTTCGAACCTTCACTCCTCCCATTTTGGTCTCTCAAGTACTGGGATTACAGGTGTGTGCCACCACATGTGATTTAGATGCAAGTCTAATCTGCAAAGTCATGGTCAGGGCATCAGTTTTATGAAACTTTTTTTTCCTGCAAATAAACATTATTTTTCAAAGGCAATTTCATTAACTACATCTGCATCTCTGCAGACTTTCAATAACTTTAAACTACAAGGTTAGACGTTGGAGGTATGTTCACCTTGATTTTCAGGCCTTCTTAGTTTGGTGGTGTGGTGTCTGTGTGTGTGTGATGGGGATGGAACCCAGGGCCTCCCACATGCTGGGCAAGCGCTCTCCCCAGACCTTCTTAGTAAGGCTCTCTTCATTGACTTTAGAGTGTGCTTCTCTTTCGGTTTTCCCTCCCTTTCCACATGGCAGGTAAGGGATGGTTGGCTAACCCTAAAAGAGAATTTGCAAATGGTTGACTTTTGTTAATCTCAGGGTGTTTTGGGGGGGGAAGGGGGGGAAAAAAGCATTCCCTCCAATAATAATTCTTATTATTTAAGCTTAATTTCCCTTCTAAACAAACAACAGCAAAAGCCCCCAGACTGCCTTGAGTGCATTGGGGCCGGCAGCCCCCGCCGGAGCCCTAATAAAATGAATTAGTAGCTCAGGGAGGCGATCACTGTGGGGCTGATATCGATCAGGGTCAGCGGTGGGTTTGCCTGCGATTGTTTGGGGGGTGGTTAATTGAGTGTCAGTCTCGGCCAGTGGCGCCGGGTGCTTTCGGATTTGCTAATTTTCCTTAAGTGTCTCTAGCCGGCTCCACGTCCCCAGTCTACCCAGGAGAATCCAGCGGCTCCTAGCGATCAACAGTCTGTCTGTCTGGACTTTATTGATCACGGGGCGGGCGGCTGGAAGCGGATGCGCTGCAGGATGAGGAGGGCAGAGAAGGCTGAAAGCGGACCCCAGGGTCAGGCCGCCCCTTCCTCGCTCCCCACCCGACCTGCACTCGGCCACACGGCAGCCGGCGGAGCGCGCTAGCCACTCCGCGACCTCGCCGCTGGTCCCCGGAGCTCCGGTGACCCCACCGGGGAAGCGCGGTCACGTGGGTCCTTGGTATATTTCGGGTGGAACAAAAGAGCAGCCACGCGCTCGGGGATGCTCGCCCAAGGGGAAAAAGTGGAGAAGGGTCTGAGAAGCCCGGCTCCCCCGGCGCTCGCCAAGGTCACACTCGCGCAGTCCTCCGCCAGGGGGCGCAGGGCAGCCGACGGCGACCGGCCCGCAGCCCTGGAGCCGGCGCCGCTCGGAGCCGCCGGGCGGGTCCCTCCCTCCCCGCGTCTGGGCCCGCCCCCGGCGACCGGGCTGAGTGACTCGGACCCCGCGGCCAATCGGAGGGCGCCGGTGCTGCCGGGGGCGGGGCCGGGGCGGGGCTTGGGCCGGGCCGGCTCCCCGCGCGGGGCGCTATTTACGGCGCGGAGCCGGGGCTGAGGCGGTGCAGGCGGTCGCTCTCTCGCTGTCTCTCTCTCGCTCTCTCACTCGCTCGCCACAGGTTGGCTCCGCGCGCGCTGCGAGCTCCTGCCGTCTCCGCGGAGCGGCCGGCCGAGGCGCGGGAGGCCGCGGGAGCCCAGGCCCGACGGCGGCGAGTGGCGCCCGCGGAGCGCGCAGAGCGGCGGGGAGCCGTGGCCGCCGCGGGTCGCGGGACTTTGTCGGTGCGCCCCGCAGCCGCGCTCCATGCTCCGGCCGCCGCCCGGCCCCCCGGCCCTCCGCTGACGGCGCCCGGCGCTCCGGGCTCCATGGATCGCCACTCCAGCTACATCTTCGTCTGGCTGCAGCTGGAGCTCTGCGCCATGGCCGTGCTGCTCACCAAAGGTGCGTGCCCCGCGGGCGGCGGGCTCCGGGGCGGCCGGGCTTTGTTCGCGCCGGGCCGCAGGTCGCGACAGGTCGCGCTTAGGGCAGGTCGCCGGTGGCCGCGCGGCCGCCCCGACCCCGGGGCTCCTGCACCCCAGCGGCTCTGCCCGGCGCTGCCCTCTCGAGGGTCTGCGTCTCCCGGAATGAGTGTCTCTAAGTCTTTGTGGTTTGTGTGTCTGAGTGCCTGTGTGTATCTAAATGTGTGTCTTTGTGTCTGTCTCTGACCAGGTGTGTCTTTCTGAATGTGTGTCACTGTGTCTCTAAACGTCTCTGTCTGTCCCTGAGTGCGTGTGTCTCTGTGTGTCTGAACGTCTGTCTTTGTCTTTTCCTGTTTATAAATGTGAGCATCTCTGCCTGTCTCTGTATCTGAGTGCAAATGGCTCCGTGTCTTTGCCAGCGTGTTTGGCTTTGTGTGTCTGTGCGTGTCTCTGAATGTGAGTGTATTGAGAACCGCCGGGGTCTGTCCCTGCCTCTGTTTCTTTGGGTGTGTGTCTGTGTTTCTCAGTGTGTCTCTGCACATGGGAGCGTCTCTGTAGGGAGCTGAGTGTATGTGTATCCTCTTGATTGTGGGGTTCAGCGAGGGCTCGGGGTGTCAGAGGTGTGTGTGTGTCTGTACTAGCAGGAGTGTGTTGAGCTGTTCTTCCCGGTCGGCCTGGGAGGGATAGGTACTGTCAGCGGGGGTCCTGTTTCCCACTCAAACTATTTAACAAACACTACTTAAAAAAAAAAAAAAAGAGCACTTCTTTTACTGCCTTTTAGCCCGCCTTTTAGATCAAAACAACCCTAAATCCTAGATTTCAAGTTTTTCCTCCTCTCCCGATATGGACTCTAAACTCCTGTTCTGCAAGGATAATTTTTTTTTTTTTTAAATAGGAAGCATTATTTAGCCTCTGCACTCCCCACTTTTCTCTAATTGCCATGTAGCAGGCATGAGGTTAAAGGATAAGCCAGCCGGGCAGGGATGATGTGCTACAGTATTTATTTATTTTGGAAGGAAGGGTGTAATTAACCCTAAATAACAGCCCTTGCAGCCTGCAGAGGGGAGCCTCCTGGTCCTATCAAAGGCAGGCAGAACAGGGAGGGACAGGCTGCCTGAACTCCCAGATACCGAAACTATGTGCCTGATAATGATATAATTAGGGGATCAGAGATTTCTGGCTGCCCTGGACTTCAAAAGCTTTAAAAGAAGCCAGCAGTCTCTCCTGTAGCCATCTTGACTAAAGCAGACATTTCTGTTTAATCACCATATACAGTAACTAGAAAGGGGGGAAACAGAAGAGCATTGTTCCGCTGTTTCAAAATACCAGTCCCCTCCTGGCCTTTTGCATGCCACAGGAAGAAACTTTATGAAACGACAGAAATATAGTTTAATACAGTAATACAAAAGTCTATTCTCCTAGCTGAAATGTGCCTCCAATTTTTTTTTTTAAGAAGTCTTAGAACTTTCCCAGTTACCTGTCAGAATTTTATTAGACTGATTTAGGTCTTTGAAAATACAGTATTTTAAATAGACTCTCATAAACATTGAAGGAGCATTTTGCTTGTATTCTGTTTTCCTCTTCTGTGCCGGGTCTGAGAGTAACAGGCTCAGAGTGCACTTTTACTCTGTCTTATTTATATTTTTAATTTGTGGGGCTAGGGCTATGCAGTTGTCACCACCTAAGATCAGTGAGCTTTATGGGAAGAGTAAAGCGAGCTTGGAAGGAGGGGAAAGCAGGTGAGAGAGGGCTGCTGGAGGAGCAGTCCTGGAGGAAGGGCGTGGGCCCAAACCCAGCAAGGCAGTGCAGATCTAGGAGCAGGACCTCCAGGTTTGCACTGCTGATGGGCCACCAAAGATCTGTGTTGAGCTGGCTGTTTTTTCTTAGAGCTGAAGCATTAGCAGTCCCCACTGAACACTTGAGCACCCTGTGTGGTGGCCTGGGATTTAGACAGATAATTATGAAACACATTAGTGGGGCATTCACAGAAAAGAGGGGGAAGAAAGGTGGGTGAGGGAGGTTGGTAAAGATGAAGCCCCCAGTGTTTAATTTCAGTAACTAGATAGATCTTGTGATGGAGAACTGGGGAGAAGTGTGTGCATTAGTTCAGCTGACAGTAGCTGCAGCTGTGTCAGGTAACACTGGCCAGAACTCTCAGGTTTGGATATCATAGTGATAACTTTCAGACCTGGATTGTTTCAACTAGATGTCCAGGTTCATGCCCCAGATCTTGCATTGTTACGAAATGATCACAGAGCCTTGCAACTCACAAAATCAGTTTTATAAAGGAAACTTTTAATCACTTCCTGTAGAAAAATTTGAGGTTTCCTTAAGGATTTTTCATTCATCCAGCAGAGGATTTTCAGTTCCAGTATTTCCCCTTTTAGGTCACATGTTAAATTACATGTAAAACTGAGGAGGAGGAGGAGGAGGAGGAGGAGGAGGAGGAGGAAAAGTTAGCTTTGCAGTTTTACATCTCTCCCCCCCCCCCCCTTTATGACTTTCCATTTGGGCTGAAGGAA
>PVLC010048876.1:0-10621 GCA_004027655.1 Graphiurus murinus | reverse complement strand
ACACACACACACACACACACACACACACACACACACACACACTTTCTTTCTCTCACTCACCGTTTATGTTCTGCCGCCACCTAGTGGCTAGTGGCAGAAGGTGCACATGGAATGGAAAACAATCCTCAAAGCTATTTCAATCAGGAGATTAGTGCAGTTGCTTAACTGTTTAATGAAGTACACATTTTTCTGCTGATTTTAGTGAATTCTATTGGTCAACAGGTGTTTGAAAGCAACAATAGAGCCTGAGATTTGTGTATAAAAATAACATGCCTATGCCATGGGCTAGTATATGAATCACCTCTGTAGAAAATTCTTCTGTAGTACTATCAGTATTTCCGTCCTAAGGTTTGTATATTGCTGGTCATTCCTGAAGCATTTTTTACCTTGACCAATTACACTTGTATTTAGAGGGACAGAAGAGAAAACAGTGACCTTAATTTTCTACCACTGAGCCATGTAAAAGAAATCCGAAGGACTGCTTTGGTTTTCGAGCCTAAAGGAGTAAAGAAAATTACGGGAGCAGTAACACTTGGACTGTAGTCTTAGAAGGCTGAATTTGCGGGGAGGGAGAGCTGCCCTAAAGCTAAAGCAAAGAATAATTGGACCTTAACTCACAGACTCAAGTAAAACTCTCCATTTCTCCCCTGCAGCCCACAGCAGCAGTTGTCTACCTCTTTGTACCCTGCAAACATACACACAATAATATTAGGGACAGAGACCCCCTAGAGGCAGTCACCCAGGCCCTTAAAATATTTATCTAGAACTTCCCTTTACACTTCTGCAAATATCTCATATGGCATAGTGCAGAGGATAACATTAATCCTTAATCTAAAATTTATAAAATACTCTATCCTAACATCAAAAGGCAATGACCTAAGACTTACACACAAAGAACGAATGATACATTTCAAGGTCATTTGCTACAGCAGTGTTTGTGAAAACAAACTGTGAGAGGCAACCTAAAAGTCAGTTGGCTAGATGCCTGAAAGAAGGACTAGAAAGGAGACTTTTTATTCACTTTTTGTTTTGAAATATTTCACACATTTAAGAGGATATATCTAGTAGTTATGTAGAGCATAGATTATGTTGTGGTTTGATTAAATTTAATCACATAAACAATGTGATTATATGAATATATCTAGTGGTTATGTAGAGCAAAATGAACAGTTTAAGAAATAGAATAGTACTGGTAATGTCACTTTTTTTTTTTTTTTTTTTTTTTTTTTTTTTGGTATTGAACTCAGGGGCATTCTACCTCTGAGCTATGCCCCCAGCCCTGTTTTTTTATTCTTTATTTTGAAACAGGGTCTCACTAAGTTGTGGAGTGCCTCACTAGGTAGCTGAGGCTGGCTGTGAACCCAGATCCTCCGGTCTCAGCCTCCCAAATGCTGGGATTACAAGTGTGGGCCACCACGCCTGGCCTGGTAATGCCATTTAAATATCCCTTTCCAATTTCTTGTAACTGCCTCTTCTCAGAAAGAGTAAATTTTGTTTTCTTAATTATTGAAGTGAGACTTTTGCTTGGTAGCTTTGCTTCTGTTTACATTCTGCCTCAGATAAAGGTATGAATTATCCAAAATAAATACATAAAACCTCAAACAAAAAATCTATTTTATATCCTTATTATTATAACGGAGTCAAAATCTCTCTACTGAAAGTATATCTTTCATGAACTAATGTTTTCTTTCATGAACTAATTTCCTTTCAAATGAGCATAGAATGTAAATTACTTGCATTATTATTTCTATTTACCAGCTGTCAAGTGTAGCAAACTGAACAACTATGTCTTAGAATAAAATTCTCAGAATTCTGAGGTTAAAATTTTTGCCTAGAAAAAGGCTCAGTTCACACGTGCAATCTTATTTAAAATGCTTTATTAGTATGTTCAGAATTCACTTTTTTTTTTTTTTTTTTTTTTTTTGCAGTACTGGAGATTGAACTCAGGGGCATTCTACCTCTGAGCTATACCCCCAGACCTATTTTTTTATTCTTTATTTTGAAACAGGGTCTCACTAAGTTGCGAGTGCCTCACTAGGTAGCTGAGGCTGGCTGAGAACCCGGATCCTCTGGTCTCAGCCTCCCAAATGCTGGGATTACAAGCGTGCGCCACCACGCCCGGCTCAATATTCACTTCTTCAAACATGAATTAAGCCTGCCTGATGAAATGGCAGTGGCAGTGGATGAATTATCCAATTTATTTCTGCATCATTCAAGATTTCATGCCTAATAAAAGACATTGTGGTCTGATGTCAGCAGTCAGCTATTTGAATATTCCGTCACAGGCAGTGTGACCTTTCAGAACTCTGAACTGTTAGTTTGTGATAATGAGCCAGGATTTTCCAGTGACTGCATTAATAGCAGTTGGCTCCTTAGGAAGCACCATGAACAGGTCCTTCAGGGGACATGCTGTAGGTCACTGTCCCAAGGTGCACAGGTCCCCAGTGACTTACACAAATTAATGTCAATTTTGCAAAAAATCTGAGATACTTTTGTCCTAGAAAAAAATACAGACTAACTTTAGTCTACTGTCAATGACAGATTTTAAAAATAAATAAATAAAACTCTAGAAATAGTTCTGGAAACATAAGAACAATTAGAAATTTAGGGTTCTCCTTGTATTATCACTAATAGGCATTAAGGAAATTCCCCATGCACATGCCAAATCATTAATGGAGTGAAATGTTGCCTGGTCATAGTCATGGAGTGCTTTCCATTTACCCTGCACTGTTCTTGACATCGAACATGTCTTTTCATACATCTTCACAACAAGCCCATGTGGCAGATACCATGATCAGAGTTTTATAATTGAAGAAACACACAGAGCTTACGCCCAAGTGCACACATTTAATACAGAAGAGAGCCAGGCAGTCTGGCTTGTTGTGTATTACTGTAGTACCTATCAAGGACATTTGAATTTTGTGTTTTAGATCAACTTAGCATTATTTATTATTATTATTATTATTATTATTATTATCATTATTATTATTGGTGCATTGTAATCATACATTTGATGAAATTCAGGGTGATAGAGGCACACATGCACACAGTATTTGTTGAGCCCTCCCCCAGTTCCCACCCTACTCCCTCTCCCTCCCCACCTTCCTGAGCTCAACACATTGATTAGCTTTGAAAGTTTGTGTATGAACATCATGTCCTTTGAGATGTTTTCCTCTTCAATTCTTCCTTCCCCCTCCCATTTCCCTCAGTTAGGTCCCCTCCTTCACTCCACTAAGGTTTCTCCTCCCCTGTCTGGAGTCCCTCCTGGATCCCAATTACTCCCTAGCTTGAGGGAGAACACCTGACCTTTCACTTTTTCTGACTGACTAACCTCACTTAACATAATTATTCTCCAGTTCCATCCATTTCTCTGCAAATGGTTCTTATTTATGGCTGAGCAGAATGGGGAAGATATTTGCCAGCTACATCTCTAACACAGGACTAATATCTAGAATATACAAAGAACTCAAGAAACTCATTGCCAAAAAAAAAAATATGTATATATATATATATATATATAACCCAATAAAAAATGGACAACTGAACTAAATAGACACTATACAAAAGAAATACAAATGTCCAATAAATATATGAAATAATGTTCAACATCATTATCAATCAGAGAGATACAAATCAAAACTACCCTGAGATTTCGCCTACCCCAATTAGAGTGGTAATCATGAAAAACATAAACAGTAATAAATGCTAGAGAGGATGTGGAGAAGTAGGGACACTGATACACTGTTGATGGGATTACAAATTAGTGCACCCACTTTGAAAAACAGTGTGGAGGGTCCTACCATATGACCCAGTTATATCACTCCTGGTAGTACTACCATAGTAATGCATGCGTATCTATATTTATAGCTGCACAATTTATAATTGCCAAATTATGAAACCAGCCAAGATGTTCATCAATAAATTAATGGATTACAAAATTATGAGATATATACAAAATGTAATTCTACTAAACTTAGCATTCTAATTACCATCCAGATCACCTCTAATCTATCTATATATATGTATATATCCACCCAAGAGGCTTGCTCATTCTAGGAAAACATGAAAAGCAGTAAGCTATTGTAACTTTTCATTCTTAAACTCATTTCTATTCTTTGGCCACTTTCTGATACAAATAGGAGTTAGAAAACAGAGGTGGCTATCAACAGTGATGGCATCAATTTCCTGAATGGTCCTGCATGTGGATATATTGCATCTATGTATTCATTGATTCAGTGGACTTTTATTGAGTATTTTCTGTGTGTCAGGCAGTGTGCACATAGAGAACAGTAACATTTTATGTAGGAAATACCTCCTTAAGGACTTCTAATCCATACTTCAGATAATCTTAACAAAGGAAAAGAATCTATCATATGACAAAGATGAATGGTGATTTAAAATTTACCTACCTTCCTGACTTCAAATCATGGGATTCTTGGTGAACTTTAAAAGAGAATTTGGGAGTAATAATTGTTGCAATGTTTATACCCAAAGTGAGACTTTACTAGTATTACACTACTAATTTTATATTACACTATTTCATATTTACATAAAGTATAATCATGCTACATGTGTGTATTGTCTGGGATATTGTCTTAGTGATTTAGGAATCCAAGAATTTTATGGAAACTACTGCTACTGTTACTATTTTCATAGACAGAGTGAAGGGATTTCTGGAGGTTTTTGTTTATTTATTTATTTATTTTTATTTTTTTTGTAATCTGACCTTCCTGGATTTCATACAGATACCTACAAACTTTACTAAGTGCTGGGAGACTCTTTGTTGATGTATAAAACTGAGTTGCATCCAATATCAAGCTTCCTCTTAACAAGCCCTTTTAAATTGCATTTAAAATAGTCCTAGTTCAAGAGGTCTAAAGAATTCTTTTTTTGTTGTAGGTCTTAGCTAGCCTGCGAACTGTACGAAACAATTTTGCTGCATTAACTAATTTGCAAGATCGAGCACCTAGCAAGTAAGTTATCTTCTTTCTCCCTCCTTTTTGCTGAAATGTTAGTGTCTTCTCAGTTTGAATTGAACTTGAGGCAACATATTAAACTTACCTGAGTCACTGCCAACTCAAAGTCATCTTCTTAATTCTAAGACAAAAAATAATTAGAGAAACACTATATCATAGCAAAGATCTTTGACTATCCTGCTGCTACTGACTTTTAGATCAGCAGAATTCCTGGAGCAATTAATAAAACTGTTGTTGGCAAAATAACAGTGGAAGTGTTAGGAAAAGCTGAAATGAGAAATTACTATAATTGAGGGTCTTGATGAAAGATAAGAAATCTAAAAAGAGAAAGTTAATTTTGAAGGAGTAAATGGAAAACTAATAAGTTACCATTCAAATGTCCATTATTATAAAAAAAAAATCCATTATGCCAGATGTGGCTGTAATCCCAGTTCTAGGGAAGTTGATACAGAAGGATGATAGGTATGAAGTGAGTTTCAGCAACTTAGGGAGATGCTTAGCAACTTCGTAGGACTATGTTTCAAAATAAATAAATAAGGCTTTCTTGGGTTCAATATCCAGCACCAAAAAATACATATCTATTATTAATAATAAATAATCATTAAAAAATCAACCCCAAAGAATTTTCCAGAAGAAAACAATTAAATTAATTTAAGTGGGTAGAAATTTATTTAAGATTATAGCATATCTGAGTGTATAAACCTTAATAGTACTTACTACTTCTTAAAATATAAAAAAAGTGAACTTTCAATTCTATAATAATGTAATTTACCTTCTAAATTTGCATTTCCACAATTAAAAAAAAATCCTCTGGCCAGTATGCAGGTACTTCCTGTGATAAGCCAAAGTTTTGGGGTTTTTTGGGGGGGGTTTTTTGTTTTTATTTTTATCAACATGTATGCCACAATTCAAAGAATCAGAATGGAACCTAGAACCTTCAACAGATTGACACGTTTTCTAGGTAATGAATTTTTCCAGTCCTATTCCTTCAGTTTGAACATTTATCTTCTTCCTTTTCTCGTCCACTGTGCTAACTTTAATTCTTTAGGTTATAGCTTAAATGTAGTTGCTTTAGGAGCACTGCTCCTGACACTGCCCAACGTAGATAGCACCCACAGGCTCCAAACTGGCTGATATACCTTTCCATCTCCATCTGATTGTGTCGTGCATGGAATTCCCATTTTCCCCCATCTCTCTGGCCAAGCTCCTATTGCCTTTTTGCTGGGTTGCTTCTTAACAATACCACTTCTCAGCAAGCAGGGGTTGTATTCCTGGAGCCTGGCATAACACAAAGTAATCACACTGCAAATGCTTGCCAACTGAAAGAGAAAAGTGGTAACAGCATTTGAAACCAGAGGGTGTACTCTGAGGAATCGATCACTGCCAGTCATATTTTCTGTGCAGTATGGCCAGCTGTACATATCATGCTGACCTCAATGACCCCTTGTGGCTTTTGACAGTATATAACTCACAGGTACAATTACCTCACCTTTGGAAAATCTCAGCTCTACAAGAAAATGAAATTATTGGTTGTAACTCTAAAATTTTAGTCTCAGATTTCATCTAAGAAATCTTGTCTTTAAAAGGAAAGCAGAAAAAATGAACTCTTTTTAAGCTCCCTTCAGATGTGGTCACCTGGGCACCTAGCACTTAAGCCTGTGACAGACAGTTGATGAGACAGTTGAGAAGGTACAGCACTGACCCATCTGTCTCCAAGTAGATGCTCCAAGACCTATTCTTTGCAAGGCAGAACTGTTCAACTGATTGACATGGACAGAACAGATTAAAATGGAAAGGCAATGGTTTCAGTCCTCATTCTCCCCTCTGTGATGTAAACACCCGACACTGACAAGCAAAACTTAAGAGGGAGAAACATTCATCAGGGCTCATGGTTTCAGAGCCCAGGTCACAGGGCTGGCTCTGAAGCATAAAAGGAGGCAGAGTCTACAGAGAGATGCAGCTGCCACATGATGGAGGCTCGAAGCAGAGAGAGAGGAGGGGCCCATGGACATAGTCCCTAAGATCACATCCCTAATGACCTGCCTCCTCCAGCCATGCCCTGCCTGCCTACATTACCATAAAAAAAAAACAACTCATTGTGATTATTAATCTATCAATGGGTTTATCCACTGGTGAGAGTAAAACTTTTATGATTCAATTTTTTCACCTCTGAACATTTTTGCATTTAACAATGCATGAGCTTTTTTAGGGGACATTCTCTATCTAAACCATAGCAGAGAGAGACAGAAAGTCATAGCTAACATTCACCATCTGCCAGGGTGATGTCTAACCAACCAGAATTATCTGATAGTCTAAGCACAGGCCAGTGTGGTCTTGCTCTTGGTCAATGCAATTTACCTCCTTTCTTGACTCAAACCAATGTTGACTTTTATTAATCCCAACACTGGTTTCCATCACCTTGGTCTTTCTTGCTTTGGAGTCTTATCCCAGGAGTGACTTGTGACTCATTAGCTGATGTACTAATGTGAACTATAGATCCAACAGTTACTTGATGAGATGTCAAGCTTCCAAGTGTCAGTCATACAATGATATTAAGAGAAGATAAGTACTAACAAATCCACCATTAGGTTTTATAACACTCTAGAAAAGTATAAAAATATTCATTTGATGTATTTCCCAGACAAAGTCAATGTTTGCCAAATATTCACAGAGCAACAGCTAAAAAAGAGTAATCAATATGTAAATTATTTAAATAAACTCTGGTCTATAACCGTACCATCCTGAACATGCCCAATCTCATCTGAATAATAAACAATAAACAAGAAGATAATTACTAGTTTATAAACCAGAAGTATTTCAGAGTAGCAGTTTAATACATTGACTATTTTGTTTTGTGAAACATTTATCAAGTTCAAATTCCCAGTTTTTATTATTATTTTTTTTCATTTCTTCTGTGATGCTGGCCTTGCACATGCTGGGCAAGCACTCTACCACTGAGCTCCATCCCTCAGCCCCTATTTTTTATTTTATAATTAAAAATTTAAAATAAGTCAGAAGTAAATCTTGGTATGTTTTCACTGAAACACAAAATTCCAATCCCAAACTGACACTAGTAAACTTATGAACAATGCCACAGAGCCAGAGGTTGAGTAGAAATCATGAGAATTTACAACACGTCAGATTGCTAGCCCTGCAAGGAGAGTCATCATCTGGTCAGGGCAGATTTAAAGAGCTTGCTGCCATCTGAAGGTAAGTGAGGCAAGTGAGGCTGTCCACCCATCTCCTGGAAAAGCATCCTAACAATAAGACAGCAGAGCAGAGTGCAGCCCCAAGACCAAATTCCTTTAGTTCAAATCTCAGCTTTAATACTTTGAACACATTTTTCAACTTTCTAAAACCTTATTTTCCTCATTGGTAAAATGAGAACAATGAGTCTTCCTGGCTTACGGTTTGTTGTGAGGATTAAGTGAGATAATTCATTTAAAGTGCTCATTTAGCCCAGTGTTTGATACACAGTAAGTGCTTATTAAGGGTTAGCCACTAGAAGAAGCACACATACACACAAACCTTAAGTATTTTGCAGGCATCCTTAAATCTAACTATTTTAAGGTGTTTTAAAGGTGACTAGAATTTAAAATCTGCTAATTATAAATAACAACCTTATAAAGTTTCTATCTCTAAAATATTTGGGAATTTCTATAGGGATATTCTTCTCAACATAATTTATAGAGCACTGATTGAATACTTGGATACATTCTTCTGGGGTTTTTTAGGGAATATAAGTTAATCATACAACATGATTTTTTACCTTGAAAGTTTTATATTCATCTTGTGGAACTTGACAAATATCTGATAAAATAAAGTAGAATGCCAGATAGAATTTATTTAAGTATCTTTTGTTTGTAATATTTCTAAAATTTCTGTATCATCTATTTAGATTTTTTTTTCTTATGGTACTGGAGATTGAACCAAGGGGCATTGTACCTCTGAGCTATACCCCAACCCCTATTTTTAATTCTTTATTTTGAGACAGGGTCTCACTGCATTGGAGAGGGTATCTCTAAGTAGCTGAGTCTGGCTGTGAGCCTGAGATCCTCCTGTCTCAGCCTCCCAAGTATTAGGATTACAAGAGTGCACCATCACGCCAGGCTTAGATAAATTTTTAATATAGCTCTCTAACATATGTATCAAAGATGTTTCTCAATATAAGAAAAGTGAAAGGAATTTCTAATTGAAGATAGTTCACAATGAATCATTCACTTCTAATAATGTATATACGGAGTCATGCATGGGGACCCACACCTGTAATCTCAGTACTTGGGAGGATCACAGGTTCAAAGCCAGTCTCAGCAACTTAGTGAGACCCTGTTTCAAAATAAAAAACAAAAAGGGCTGGGGGTATACCTTGGAGATAGAATGCTCCTGGATTCAATCCCCTGTACCAAATAATAATAAAATAATCAGGAAACTATGCAAAAATAAGGGTTTGTTAGCACTATGTTAGGGAAACTGATTTTAAATTGACTACTTTGTCAAATTCAGAAAGTCTGTTCTGTAAGCCCTAGGCTAATTGAATATAGTCATTCAATAAGAATTTCCTCTCCTACCATGTCCCTATGACATTTACATCAGTTTAATCTACCCTAATGTTGATCACCCTAAGATTTTCTTTTTTTTTTTTTTCTTGACATGTGTAATCTGAGCCATAATAAAAAGTCACACAGGAACTTGACAAGCTAGTTTGAAATAAATCTTCATTTGCATATCCTAACTAAAAAATAATTATTTAATTTAAAAATGTCCTACCTGAAATGACTTCAAGGATCCTCAAGGGAACAAGCACCCACGTATTTATTGCTTTGTATTTTTCTTTGTCAGAAGATCACCCATGTGCAACCAACCATCCATCAACAAAGCCACCATAACAGGTAAGGTCTGAAACCTTATTTTTCTCATGTCTGGGAAGAAACCTTATCTTCTAAGAGTCAATAAAATACTAATACCACTGTTATATTACAATTATAAAATGTTAAAAATAAATTTTTCTTCTCTACATTGTCCTTGCTATCATTGATCTCACATGTTATTCATTTAAGCTATTTCTAGGAAAATTTTTACTGATGTAACATATTTTTAGTCATGTAACTTTGTGCTTGGACTCAGTTGAGCATGGCTCTAGGCATTTGTATTATGAGAGCTAGCCTTCCCTTCAGAATGATGGTTATGTTTGTTCCATGCTTGGTTATTTGCAGTCTTAGTGTGTAGTCACTTAGTTTTATGAAAGTGAAAACATCAATGGAATTGGTTCTTGGTTAATCAGTATCCCCATTAGGTATAGGATGAAACATATAACTGTCCCAGTAGTCTTTACTGGGACTTAGAGAGTGGAGAACAAATTCAGTTTGTGAGGGGAGAGAAATTATTCAATGAGATCAGAAGAAATGGACCCACACACAAATGTTTGGGAAAGAAGAGTAGAAGGAAGGAGGGAAGTAAAAGGCATAAACATGAAATTATCTGATTGCCTTTTAGTCTGTTTTAGACAGGAGATTTGACCTCAAGTGAACTCCAGAAAGAATGAATGATCTCATTTTGCTGAACCTGAAACCAAATTGAATTCATTTAATCATTTCTTAAAATCCCAATTGATTCATTGAAATAATTGCCTGGAAAAGAAAACCTAT
>PVLC010048875.1:0-10619 GCA_004027655.1 Graphiurus murinus | reverse complement strand
AAAAAAAAAAAAAAAAAAAAAAAAGAACCTCTCTGATTCCCTCTCTTGTTCCCCAGGCACAGATCGACCAGTATGTGGGATTAGTGACCAATCAGTTGAGCCACATCAAAGCTAAGTAAGGGCATGAAGAAGAGATGGATGGGGGATGGGGGGAGCTTGGGAATTTTTTCTTTGTGCATTCCTTATCCCTAAATCTCCTGGGGCTACATACCCTTCTCAGAGCAGGGCTAGAGGCCACTCCAACAGCAGGCCATTGGGTGGAGGGCAGGGGCTGACTCTGGGCACTAGGCTAGTTCCCTTAGTCTCCCATGCTTTTGCCATCTCTCACCCCACCTTGTGACCCAAACGATTCTCCCTCAGGATCAGAGCTAAGATCCCAGGCACAGGAGCCCTGGCCTCAGCAGCAGCTGCAGTTTCCGGATCCAAAGCCAAAGCCGAATGAGAGGGGTGTCTCTGCCCGTAGGACGCCTGCCCCCACTCCCAGCAGCCCTCTGCCCCTTTCCATCTTCAGTCTATCCCCACCCTCTCCTGGTTCTGTTCTGCCGGCCCAAGCTTTTTCCGGGTGGATATCAGGATCCCTCCCACCAGGGAATCAGCTTAAAGGCCTGAGCGCCCAAGACTACATTTCCCAAGAGGCTCTGCTCTAGGAGTCTAGCAAAGGCAAGGCATCCTGGCTGCGGGGCCTGCTGGGGCTTGTAGTAAACTAGGCAGGGCGCTGCCCTGCACTTCCGTGCCCCGCCGCTGGGGGCGCTGTAAGGGGTTGGTGTCTCCCCGACGCCACCAGTCCCAATGCAGGGGCTTTGCATGGGGCCCAAGGTAGGCCTGAGCTTGGATTTACACTGTAATAAAGACTCCTGTGGAAAACCCAAGGCCTCCTGTGCTTCGAGCGCCCTCCAGCTTTCACCTTCCTGCACTGAAAAGCACTTAAGCGACACTCCAGGAGAAACTTCCCCATCTCTGCGGAAGACGCCCCTTCTACCGTCTGTATAGATCATTAAATGATTGAGGGGAAGATGCTGACCGACCACTCATTTCAGGGCTAGCCAAACCTTGGCAACCACTTGCCATGCCTGTGTCCCAGGCAGACATCACTAATGGATCCCACACTCTGCCAACTGCACAGCCAGCTCATCTGAGACCCAGACCCACCTGCTCAGTGACCTTCTGGAAGACTCCCTCATCCCCCAAACACATCCAAACTTCTTCCTCATCCTTCCTGACTTCCAACTCAGGGATGTCCCCATTGCCCACTTTGTCATCAGGCCAGACACCCAGACCCTGGACTCCTCTCTCATCCCTCACACCTAAGCCTCCAGGAAGCCATGTCTGTTTTGCCGGATGTCTCTTACCACCCACTGCTCTCTGTCCCCATTGCCTGGGAACCAAGTACCGGGCTTCTGACCTCTGTGGGCCCCAGGTTCCAGAACTAAACTGGGGGAGGAGGTAGCAGGGAGGACTGCGGTCTAAAGATCCATGGACCTGGAATTGAATCTTGGCTATGTGACCTCAAGCAAGTGACTTCACCCCACAAAGCCTCATTTTCCTCAAATGGGAAACGGTCACTCTATTTAAGCCTACATGTAAATCCCTGGGCGCTGGGCCTGACACAATAAATTCTCAGTAAATAGAAGCTGCTATTGTCAGTCATAACCTTGTTTCTTAATCCTCAGTCAGCTTGGAGTTTCCTTTATGACCCTCATACCAAGTGTTCTATTTACCTTTTTTGTTGTTGATGTTTTAGTTATTATGGCACTGGGAATTGAACCCAGGGGCATTCTACCTCTGAACCCAGGGGCATTCTACTTCCAAGCTATACCGACAGCCCTTTTTATTTTTATTTTGAAACAGGGTCTGGCTAGGTTGGTGAGAGTCTCACTACTTGCTGAGGCTGTCCTCCAACCTTCCATCCTCCTGTCTCAGCCTCCCAAGTACTGGGAATTACAGACATGCATCACCACATCTGGCCCTATTTTATTTTTTTATTTTGAAACAGGTGTCGTTCCAGGCATGGTGGCACATGCTTGTAATTCCACTACTTGGGAGGCTGAGGACAGGAGGATCCTGGGTTTGAGAACAGCCTCATCAAGTAATGGGACTGTCAGCAACCTAGTGAGACCCTGTTTCAAAATAAAAATAATGCCTCCCAGCATGTGGGAGGCTGAGAGTTCAATCCCCAGTACTGTAAAAAAAAAAAAAAGGCTGGGGATGTAGCTCGAAGGTAAAATGCCTCTGGGTTCAATCCCCAGTACCACTAAAATAAACAAATAAATAAAATAGGGCTGGGGGTGTAATTCAGTGGTAGAATGCTACTGGGTTTAATCCCTAGTACCACTAAAAAATAAAAAAATAAAGCCAGGCATGGTGGCGCATGCTTGTAATCCCAATTACTACTTAGCTTTGCATCTCTCTGATTGCGAATGATGTTGAACATTTCCTCATACATTTATTGGCCATTTGTATTTCTTCTTTTGTGAAGTGTCTATTTAGATCCTTTGCCCATTTTTTTTTTTTTTTTAATTTTGGCGGTACTGAAGATTGAACTCAGGCATTCTACCTCCGAGATATACCCCCAGCCCTATTTTTTATTCTTTATTTTGAAACAGGGTCTCACTAAGTTGTGTAGTGCCTCACTAGGTAGCTGAGGCTGGCGGCAAACCTGGACCCTCCGGTCTCAGCCTCCCAAATGCTGGGATTACAAGCGTGCCCAGCTTTTGCCCATTTTTTGATTAGGTTATTTTCTTAGCTGTGATTTTCTTGAGTTCTCTGTATATCCTGGATATTAGTCCTCTATTAGAAGAGTAGCTGGCAAAAATTTTCTCCCACTCTGTGGGCTCTCTGTTGAGGTTCTTGATAGTTTCCTTTGCTGCACAGAAGTTCTTCAGTTTAATGCAATCCCAGATCCTCCGGTCTCAGTCTCCCAAGTACTGGGATTACAAGCGTGTGCCACCACGTCCGGCTCCCAGCTTATTTTATTTATTTATTTACTTATTTATTTGTGGGACAGGAAGTTGAACCCAGAAGAACTTACCTTCAAGATACACACATACACACACACACCCAGCCTGATTTTATTTTGAAACAGAGTCTTGCTAGGTTGATGAGAGTCTTACTACCTGCTGAGGCTGTCCACGAACCTTCAATTCTCCTGTCTCAGGGATTACCAGCATGTGCCACCACACCCAATTTACAAATATATTGAGATTACAAGCGTGGGGCGCCCCCACTTTATAAAATACAAATCTAAACCAGGCGTGATGGTGCACCCTTGTAATCCCAGTACTTGGAAGGCTGAGACAGAAGGATCCCAGGTTTGCAGCCAGCCTCAGCTACTTAGTGAGGCCCGCCACAACTTAGTGATATCCTTTTTCCAAATAAAATATAAAATACATCTGGGGGTGTAGCATGAAGGTAGAAGGACCCTGGGTTCCATCCCCAGTACCAATAAATAAATAAATAAATAAATAAATAAATAAATAAATAAATAAATAAATAAATATTTTACAAAGAAATGTTATTTCGGGGAAGGGTTAAATGAGAAATGTGTGGCCTGGCGTGGTGGCGCACGCTTGTAATCCCAGCATTCAGGAGGCTGAGACCGGAGGATCAGCTACCTAGTGAGGCACTCCCCAACTTAGTGAGACTTGGTTTCAAAATAAAGAATAAAAAATAGGGCTGGGGGTATAGCTCAGAGGTAGAATGCCCCTGAGTTTAATCCCCAGTACCGCAAAAAAAAAAAAGAAAAGAAAGAAAAGAAATGTGTGCATGTATGCTTTTATCAGCTTGTACCTAACAAAGATATATGATTGCAATGCACCAATTAAAATATAAAATTAAAATTAAAAAAACCTAAACTCCAAATAAATTATGGTGTGAAAGTTTTTAAAAAAATGTTATTTCCACACCTTGAGTGGAAATCAGTATTGCTTGCCAGAAATGGGAGATAACAGTAAAGATATACATAAAAATATTAATATTAGGCCAGTTGCGGTGGTGCTTCTGTAATCCCAGTACTTGGGAGGCCAAGACAGGAGGATCATGGGTTTGCTGCCATCCTCAGAAATTTAGCCAGATCTTGTTTCAAAATATAAAATAAGCTGGAGTCAGGCATGGTGGCACACGCCTGAAATCCTAGTACTTGGAAAGTTGAGACAGGAGGATCACAAATTCGAGAATAGCCTCAGCAAGTACTGAGACTCTTGGCAATAATGAGACCCTGTTTCCAAATAAGAATTAAAATCAAGCTGGGCATGGTGGTGCACGCTTGTAATCCCAGCATTTGGAAGGCTGAGACTGGAGGATCCGGGTTCGAGGCCAGCCTCAGCTACCTAGTGAGGCACTCTGCAACTTAGTGAGACCATGTTTCAAAATAAAGAATAAAAAATAGGGCTGGGGGTATAGCTTGGAGGTAGAATGCCTCTGAGTTCAATCCCCAGTACCGCAAAAAAAAAGAATTAAAATCAGGCTGAGAGTGTAACTCGAAGGTAGAATGTTACTGGGTTTAATCATCAGTACCACAAAAATAAATAAATAAATAAATAAATAAATAAAATAAAAACAAAAAAGGCCTGGGGGGCAGGGGAAGTGTTGCTCAGAGGTACAATGCCCTGGATTCAATCCATAGGACCACAAAACAATCCATGCTGATAGCCAGGTGTGGTGGTGAATGCTGTAATCCCAGTACTTGGGAGGCTGAGACAGGAGGATCTGGGTTCGAGGTCAGCCTCAGCTACTTAGTGAGGCCCTCCACAACTTAGTGAGACCCTGTTTCAAAATAAAGAATAAAAATAGGAGCTGGGCGTGGTGGCGCACGGTTGTAATCCCAGCATTTGGGAGGCTGAGACCGGAGGATCTGGGTTCTCGGCCAGCCTCAGCTACCTAGTGAGGCACTCTGCAACTTAGTGAGACCCGGTTTCAAAAGAAAGAATAAAAAATAGGTTTGGGGGTGTAGCGTGGAGGTAGAAAGCCCCGGGTTCAATCCTCAGTACCACCAAAAGAAAGAAAGAAGGAATAAAATAGGCTGGGCATGGTGGTGCACCTTTGTAATCCTAGTACTCGGGAGGCCAAGACAGGAGGATCTGGGTTCGAGGGCAGCCTCAGCTACTTAGTAAGGCATTCTGCAACTTAGTGAGACCCTGTTTCAAAATAAAGAATAAAAAATAAGACTGGGGGTATAGCTCAGAGGTAGAATGCCCCTGCATTCCATCCCTAGTACCACAAAAATAAATAAATAAATAAAAATAAAAAGGAGCCATGTGTGGTGGTGCACACTTATAATCCCAGTACTTGGGAGACTGAGACCGGAGGTTTGTGGGAGCCTCAGCTACTTAGTGAGGCCCTTTGCAACTTAGTGAGACCCTGTTTCAAAATAAAGAATTAAAAATAGGGCTGGGGGGAGCCGGGCGTGGTGGCGCACGCTTGTAATCCCAGCATTCGGGAGGCTGAGACCGGAGGATCCGGGTTCGCGGCCAGCCTCAGCTACCTAGTGAGGCACTCCGCAACTTAGTGAGACTCGGTTTCAAAATAAAGAATAAAAAATAGGGCTGGGGGCGTAGCTCGGAGGTAGAATGCCCCTGAGTTCAATCCCCAGTGCCGCAAAAAAAAAAAAAAATAGGGCTGGGGGGAAAAATTATGGAAGCCGGGCATGGTGGCACATGCTTGTAATCCCACTATTTGGGAGGCTGAGACTGGAGGATGGGGGTTCCAGGTCAGTCTCAGCTATTAGTGAGGCCCTCCACAACTTAGTGAGACCTTGTTTCAAAATAAAGAATAAAAAATAGGACTGGGGTGTAGCTCAGAGGTAGAATGCCCCTGAGTTCAATCCCCAATACCGCAAATAAATAAATAGGGCTGGGGGTGTAGCTTGGAGGTAGAATGCCTCTGGGTTCAATCCCAAGTACCACAAAAATAAAATAAAATAATATAAAAAGGGCTGCCAAGCATGGTGGCACACATGTATAATTCTAGTACTAGAGAGGCTGAGACAGGAGATCGAAAATTTGAAGCCAAAGCCGGGCGTGGTGGCGCACGCTTGTAATCCCAGCATTTGGGAGGCTGAGACTGGAGGATTCGGCTTCGAGGCCAGCCTCAGCTATCTAGTGAGGCACTCCGCAACTTAGTGAGACCTGGTTTCAAAATAAAGAATAAAAAATAGGGCTGGGGGTATAGCTCGAAGGTAGAAAGCCCCTGAGTTCAATCCCCAGTACTGCAAAAAAAAAAAGTTTGAAGCTAGCCTCAGCAATTTAGAGAGACCTTGTTTCCAAATAAAAAGGGCTGGGGTGTAGTTCAGAGGTTAGAACCCTTTTGGGTTCAATCCCCAGCACCACAACACACACACACACACACACACACACACATTGAAATGTTTGTTCCTAGCCAGGCTTAATAGCCCATGCTTGTAATCCCAGTACTTGAGGGGCTAAGACTAGAGGATCACCTGTCGAAGTAAGCCTCGGCAACTTAGCAAGGCCCTCCTCAGCTTAATGAAACCCTGTTTCCAAATAAGAAATAAAAAAAAGCTGGGCATGGTGGCGCACGCTTGTAATCCCAGTACTTGAGAGGCTGAGACGGGAGGATCCAGGTCCACAGCCAATCTCAGCTACTTAATGAGGCCCTCCGCAACTTAATAAGACCCTGTTTCAAAATAAAGAATAAAATGGGTCTGGGGGTATAGCTCAGAGGTAGAATGCCCCTGGGTTCAATCCCCAGTACTGCAAAAATAAATAAATTAATTAATTAATTAAAAAATGGGCTAGGTGTATAATTTGGAGATCGAATGCCTTGGATTGAATACCCAGTTTTAAAAAAAAAAAAGTTGTTCCTGCATCACATAAAATAATTTCACTTGGCCGTAGCAACACATATCCTTTTAGGAGATATACAATGATATTTCAAGTAGCAATTACAGTCACAAAAGTTTTATACAGGAGAGGCATAGTGGCAGCTATCTAATTTAAACAAAAGAGGGCTTAGGGGACTTATCTTGAATCTACATTTGCCAAGCAGGGGCAATATTTTTATTTTTAATTTCCAAATTTAAAGAAATAGCAAAACTTTCTAAAGATGCTCCCCTTTATACTTTTTTTTTTTTTTAAAGTACTAGGGGTTGGACCCAGGGGCATTCTACCTCCAAGCTACACCCTAGTCCTATTTTTTATTCTTTATTTTGAAACAGAGTCTCAGTAAGTTTCGGAGGACCTCACTTAGTAGCCGAGGCTGGTCTTCAACCTGGGATCCTCCTATCTCAGCCTCCCAAAGTACTAAGATTACAAGTGTGCGCCACCTTCAGCAATTTAGTGAGACTGTTTCAAAAAAAAAGGGGGGGGGTGCTGGGTGTGTGGTTGAAAGGTAGAAGGTTGAAAGGTAAAATACCCCTGGGTTCAATCTGCAGTACCAAAAAAAGAAAAAGGAAGGAAGGAAAGGAAAAAGGAAGAAAGAAAAAAAGATTGATTTTATCGAGTGCAAAAACTCATCGGCTCATTAAGATTCCTTCAGTGAGCCACATGTGGTGGTGCATGCTTGTAATCCCAGTTCTTGGGAGGCTGAGACCAGAGGATTCAGGTTTGTGGCCAGCCTCAGCTACTTAGACCCTCTGCAACGTAGTGAGAACCTGTTTTCAAAATAAAGAATTAAAAAATAGTGCTGGGGGTATACCTCAGAGGTAGAATGCGCCTGGGTTCAATTCCCAGTACTGCAAAAAAACAAAACAAAGCCAGCCTTGGCAATTTAGCATGGCTCTCAGCAACCTAGTAAGACCCTATTTCAAAATAAAGAATAAAAAAATAAGCTGGGCGTGGTGGCGCACGCCTGTAATCCCAGCATTCGGGAGGCTGAGACCGGAGGATCCGGGTTCGAGGCCAGCCTCAGCTACCTAGTGAGGCACTCCGCAACTTAGTGAGACTCGGTTTCAAAATAAAGAATAAAAAATAGGGCTGGGGGTGTAGCTCGGAGGTAGAATGCCCCTGAGTTCAATCCCCAGTACTGCAAAAAAAAAAAAAAAAAAAAAGAATAAAAAAATAGGACTGGGGATGTAGCTTGGAGTTAGAATGCCCCTGGGTTCAATCCCTAGCACAGAAAAAAAAGAAACAAAGGAGGAATAGAGGGAGGGAGGGAGGGAGGAAGGAAGGAAGGAAAGAAGGAAGGAGATTCCTTCAGTGAGTTCAGGTGTTCTAGTCCTATTAAACCAAAGGGGAAACTGAGGCTCAAAGAGCAATAGTGCTAACATTCTTTTTTTTTTTTTTTTTTTTTTTTTTTGCGGTACTGGGGATTGAACCCAGAGGCATTCTACCTCCGAGCTATACCCCCAGCCCTATTTTTTATTCTTTATTTTGAAACCGGGTCTGACTAAGTTGCAGAGTGCCTCACTAGATAGCTGAGGCTGGCTGCGAACCCGGATCCTCCGGTCTCAGCCTCCCGAATGCTGGGATTACAAGCGTGCGCCACCACGCCCGGCTACATTCTTTATTTTGAAACCGGGTCTCGCTTCACTAGGTAGCTGAGGCTGGCCTCGAACCCGGATCCTCCGGTCTCAGCCTCCTGAATGCTTGGGATTACAAGCGTATACCACCACGCCCGGCTATGTGATAACATTTTTAAATTCAGCTTACAAATGTTATGGTAACATAACCTAGAAAAAAATATTTGCTATGTGCTCAACCACTCTTAGGCTTGCATTCTTAGGGTTATATTTAGTGAATAAAAACAAAGTCCATTTGCTAGGCTTCATGCACACTTACAATCCCAGTATTTGGGAGGCAGAGACAGGAGGATCCCAGGTTCAAGGCCAGCCTTAGCTACTTAGTGAGGCCTCTGCAACTTAGCGAAACCCCATTTCAAAATAAAGAATGAGTGTCGGGCGTGGTGGCGCATGCTTGTAATCCCAGCATTTTGGGAGGCTGAGACTGGAGGATCCAGGTTTGCGGCCAGCCTCAGATGCTTAGTGAGGCCCTCTGCAACTTAGTGAGACCCTGTTTCAAAATAAAGAATAAAAAAATAGTGCTGGGGCTGTAGCTCGGAGGTAGAATTTCCCCAGGTTCCATCCCCAATACCGCAAAAAAAAAAAAAAAAATGAGCCGGGCGTGGTGGCACATGATTGTAATCTCAGTACTTGGGAGGCTGAGACAGGAGGATTGCAGGTTCAACGCCAGCCTGGGCAACTTAGTATGGCTCTCAGCAACAACAACAACAAAAGGGCTGGGGATATAGCTTGGAGGTAGAATGACTATGGGTTCAATCCCCAGTACTCAAAAAAATCATATATATGTAAATTATATATATTAAACAAATGTATTAGGGCTGAAGATGTAGCTCTGAGGGAGAATGCCCTAGGTTCAATACCCAGTATCATAAATAAATAAATAAATAAATAAATAAATAAATAAATAAATAAATAATAGGGCTGGAGGTAGAATGCCCCTGGGTCCAATCCCCAGTACCACACACACACAAAAATAAATAAACTAGAGAGTGAACTTTTAGTGTTACTCTGAAATGGAAGTCATGGGAGAGTTTCATGTAGAAGAATATTGCTGTCAAGGAATCACTGATTTAGGTTCCGAGTGGACCACCATTTTCATAATGGCAATTGTAATGGCATAGGTTGATTCTACCAGGTGTGTGGGTTGTATGACCGGGGTATGGTATTATCCGTTTCTGGACCTAGGTTTTCCTGACCATAACACTCAGGTATAGAAGAAATGATAATCTCTAGTGTCAAATTCAGAGGGAACAGGATGTCTTTCATCCCCATTACCTAGGACAGTGCCTGAAACTCAACCGATCAATAAAATTTGAATGCACACCAGGCTCTGTAGTTACCCGCAGTTCCACAAAAGAACAGCAGGCGTCGCACCAGCCTTACAGCTGCCTAGTGAGAGCGTCTGTGGCCTGGCTGAAGCAGGCCGGGTCAGAAACTCACTGACTTGTCCGCAAAGGAATTAGAATTCTTCCAGTAAGGTGCTTCTGGATGCCAAATCATGAGACTCTTCTCCTTTAAAAAACTGACTTTTCACTTTGGAAATAGGGGGCTCCTGGCCCTTTAACAGTTGGCCAGGTCCTGGGAGGCTGCTTCCCAGGATGCTTGGCGTTATGTAAATGAATAGTTACCGGAGTGATGATGGTTGACACCATTAATATGAAAGAAACTTTTAAATGACATTTGTTGTGATAAATAGATGGAAAGAAATTGTAGATATTGCAATTAATCATCGTGCACGTTCCTAGATATATAACCATAACTCTAAAAAGTTACAAACTTATGAGCTTTATATATCTGCCGGGAATCAGGATTTCCTGCCCGGATGATCCTCAGTGGTCTGGGGTGCAGGCTTCAAACCTGTAGCTGTCTAGCGACAGAGTGGTTCAATTCCACCTTTCGGGCGAACAAACCCAAACTGGGAATCTTAGTGTGGCTTTCCATAAGTAACTTTTCTGACAGGTTTTCCTTGCGCTTTGTATCTTATTATTCGCTCACCTCTGCCCACGGTTACCTTCTCTGTCCTCCCCCATCCCCAATCCCCCATGACTCGAAAAGAGTTCATCTTTGCAGTTCTGGGATGTTTATGGTTTGGGAATTATCCTGGATGGATTTCTTTTTTTTTTTTTTTTTTTTTTTTTTTTTTTTT